>CABFWO010007001.1:0-28975 GCA_902155825.1 Timema genevievae
AGATTGAACAACCCTTAACACCCACCCTTATTTCTTCCCCCCCCTCCCCTTCAAAGACTGCGTGTTGAAGTGCTCGTCAAAGCACACGCTTAAGAGGACTGAACACGGAACTGTAAACAACAAGTGCTTGACTTTGGGACGAGCGTGTTCTACTTCATATCCCCTTCGCCATCCGACCCCTCTAATTGCGAAAAGGGGTGAGGAGGGGTTGGTTGTAGTCATTCTTGCCAGAGGAAGCTGGTAATTGACGGGAATCAGGAGCACTAGTTTAGTAGTTTCTGATTCAAGAGGGGCAAGACAGGATTGAGGAAGATAACGTGTATATGATTCTCTCTTCATGTTTACAGGATCCTAATGATGTGTATAACTTCGGGTTTATATACCATTTCTGTTGTTTCATCACACGCTACATTTTATTGTCAATGGCATAAAAACATAGGCTTATACCAGGCCTGGCAAACCTATGAGCACGTGAAAAGATTTTCTTGGATCACTTTTTACCAACTTCTGTTCAAAGTTTTACCTCTCCTCACTCGTTGATTTAAATAATATTATTACAACATTATTTTGATCTGTAGCTAACTTATTATTGACCTTTATTACTGTCATAAAGTAATTCATTTTGTATTTGTAAACAAAACATAGGATGACATTTTAAGACCTTTTTAAGAATATCATTAATCAAATACAGAAAGTAGGGTAGAAGGGCATGGCCTACACACTTAGCAGAACGTGGCAAAGTTTGAGGCCTACAGTTTTCTGTTAAGTGTGTAGGCCCTGCCTTGCAATCCTCCTTTCTTTGTTTAATTTAATACAGCCGTTTGGCGCCATTTTTCCTTTGTTAATCATACGATTGTAATTCTTTCTCAGAAACTTAACCTTAATAGGTTTCCCATAACGTTCAAAATATTGCGTCCAATATATTCGTAAAAAAATATAGAATTTATGTATCAGATCGGAACCCTTAAATTCATTTTGACGAAAAATGGAGAGTAGCAATTTTGTTTGAAATATTGATCAATGTTTAGAAATAAAATTTAATAAAAACTGTTAGAGACGATTTTGATGAAATCTATATTTTCTCTTTTCGCCCTTAAGGAAATTATCCTTAATTTTATGGTTAGATATTCAATTCTAAAAAACCCTCGAGGCAACCTCATGAAAACCCTAGATACCAAGTTTTAGCCCGATCGGTAAAATAGTTTACAGATAAGTACAGACAGACAGAAAAAAAAAAAAAAATCACATCCTTTTTTCGGATTCGGGGGAGGGGGTCATGAACCGTTGAAATTTATCACAATCCTAGAGTTCGATTTTTTTGACGATCACAGTACTTTCTCTAAATTATACATTATAGTAAAACTCTAAAGATGGGACTTCTTCTGTTGTACTCCTTATATTTGAGAATCATAATTTGTCAACAGCTTCTCTCAAATTAAATTAGACAAACAAATTCGCTGACTTTTAATGCTAGGAAAGAATGAAACTTATTCGAGAGTAGTTTTTTATGTAAGTAAGGAGATAATAGACACGGTCTAAGACCCATCCCATCTCCCTCCACCCCAACTCATATCACTTGCAATCTTCTGTACCCGTAATACCAGCCTAGATGAATGTTCACTACTTACACCCTGTATTTTATACACTACTTCACTCACTGATGAGCTAGCGTAGTGGTGTATAGCTTACTGTGGTTCCCTGAAAAATAAAGAGTATAACAGAAGAAGACCCGTCTCGATCCAATGAGTACTTTTAGAATTTACTGACAACAAACATACAGAAAAATATTATAAAACTGGATTATTTGATATTCTTATCGTTTATACTTCCCAGAAAAAATTTGAATGCGCATACATACCTTAAGAGTTTTGTTGTATGAATTTATTTACTATCTGATAAACAAAAATTAAGTAAATAGAAAGAATT
This sequence comes from Timema genevievae, assembly GCA_902155825.1. Classification (NCBI taxonomy): domain Eukaryota; kingdom Metazoa; phylum Arthropoda; class Insecta; order Phasmatodea; family Timematidae; genus Timema; species Timema genevievae. Next base: position 1,927 of record CABFWO010007001.1, read on the forward strand.
ACTATATAGTAGGTGCCTTTTTACACCAAATAAAATTGTGCTGTTGAATTAGTACCAAGAAACAAAACTTTATAAATATAATTCACAAGCAACAGCCCAAAATGATTGAAAATATGACCAAATTTAAGACACAAATGCAAGCGCGCTAAAAATGGCTCTCTTACGTGGAGGCACTGTTGCAATGAACACTAACACCACTATTTTGCATTTATTATCAAAGAACGCTTCTTCAGTGGCCGCGTTATCTATGGCGTCCCTCTCGTGTTAGACTAGACTGCCTATAACAGGGAGATCGGGGTTCGAATCCCGGCTGGGTGTATACTGAGGGTGATTCATCCCAAAATTGTTTTCCACTCTCCCTACAAGGAAATGCGAATGCACTGTATCTATAGGCCTATTCAACTTTCCGAATTACTAATTTATTGGCGTAGTTAGTACGTATTCGTTTAGCTTGAGCAGGTAGTATGACGCGGTACTAAAAAATAAAATAAAAATATTATCAAGGAAACAAAACTAAATAAACACAATTTACACGCAAAGGAATGAAATAAGTGAAAAAAATACCTAGATTTAAGACGAAAATTGAAGAACGATAACAACGGATCTCTTACGTGGAAGCATTGTTGCAACAAACAACAAAATAAATAGTTAAATTTTAGTATCAAAATATTACTAAACCTAGTTTACACGCAATGTAATAAAATAATTAAAAATATACCTTAGTTAAAAGGCAAATAGTAACACACTAAAAATGAATCTTCTTCGTGAAGGAACTGATGCTATGAACAATAAAATACATGTGAATTATTTACTATTACTTGACATTACATTTCACTATAAATCGTTGTATTTTAATTATGAATTGTGCACTGTATGTGAGGCATTGTTTACTATAAGCTAAGCGCTACTTATGAATATAAACCTAGCCTTATCCATGCAAATCAAAGGACAGGTTACAGTTTATATTATTTGTGATAGAAATACTATTCACCTTCTAATGTGAATGCCTTGTGAAAATGCAGTGTGAAAACATACCTCCAAAACCCTCGCTGCCAAGGAGATTTAAAAAGAAGATTTAGACATTGAAAGCTAATTTATATTTGAATTGCCACCAATTCAAAACGCAAATGTAACCACACTAACAGTCGGGTTTATCGACACTGTTTCACTCGCTAATGAGATAGCGTGATGGTATATAACTTAACCTGTTTTCTTAAACATAAGGATAACAGCAGATGAAGTTTCACTTCTATCTGATGATCACTGTTTGAGTTTACTGGAATCAAACAAACAGATGGAATCGAGCAAATAGACAAATTTAGAGTTTTATTGTATATATAGTTTCAGGATAAGATATATAGCATAACTATCTCATCAGTGAGTGAAATAACATCGTAATAAGGGGGTTTCCAAGATCGATTATTATAAAAATGGCTCAAATACATATTTCTTATCGCGCGGAATTATTTTAACTGATGAGCGGTATAGATTCTATCATTGAGAACTCAGAACTGGTGGATTCTCAGCCCATGGGGGGAACATTTGATCATATTTACTAATTTGGAAATTAATTTGTCCAGTGACCAATTTATAGCCCTTACCATTCCCCTAAATGTATGCGTACAACTGGAACGAGAATCAAGACGCGGGGGAAAGGAAAAGCGTACATACATAAGCGAGTCTAAATACATCCACACGTTGAAATAAGAAAGGATTTTGTCATTTTCTCAACAAATTTAATTCAAACGTAATGTATCTTGGAAGTGTCGTTGACGATTCATTTAGTCCCACCCCTGCAAAGTTTGGCCTCTCGTACGTATTTTATATCAACAGGAGATATAAGAGGGAGCTCTGTAATTGCCGAATAACACGCTAGCAAAGGGTGGAGGAAAGAAAAAAAAAAGCCACACGGAAACTCTAGCACATAAATATTTAAACGACTTCGCAGTTTATTTGGAGGACTAACTCCTGTTTTATTATTTTTTTTCTACGGGATAGAGGGTGGATTTTTATCTTAAAATTTATTCCCCCGCCTGTACACGGGACGTTCCTATGTTCCGGTGCGTCTTGTTCTTATGGCAGTCGGGCACGCAATAAGCAACACGTTAGTCCACTTATTTTTGACAGATAACGAGGCTAGAGAGAATGTGGTGAGGGTTTAAACCGTAGTTTGTATACTAGAGAGGCTGTTTGGATATCGTGGAATTTCTTGGGACTGATCAATTCAACAACAAATTCGTTATGAAAAAAAATTCAAATCTTTGAGACATTAACTCTAAACCCGGGTGAGGCTTAAATTTATCATTTATGTAGAAATTAGGTGAGAGGGAGCGTGGACAAATATCAGGTGTAAAACAACTCTTATTTGTGTTAAAAGCCTGAAAAAATAACTTTTTCTTTAATAAAATAAATACCGTACCTAAATCAACGTAATCATTTTTAATTTATTAAGCAACATATTAGTAAAAAAAATATATATATATATATATATATAAGAATATATAAAAGCAACATATCTGCTATAAGGATTATATTTTTGAATTTAACCTGAGAGATAAGGATTTTACCTGATTTAATTCAGGTCGATTGCGCTGGGGGGTGAGGGTGCGTGGGTAGCACATTGAGGTCTAACTTATGAGATATTCAAACCTCTTTCAAGGTGAACGATAGTGTGTGTTTGTGTGTATATATATATATTTACTAATGTATGTATCTGTCCACGCCTTTCAAAAGACCCTAGATGACTTAGAAAGCTGGAACTCTGCACACTAATATAGACCACAAGACAGAATCGGCCTCATTCAAATGGAGGGAGATTGGGAAATTTTAGGAAAAAAACCAGTATCCACACACCCATCAAAGATTCAAACCCCAACCTCACCATCATTAATAATATGAGTCTGACGTTTATTTCGCGTGCCCACCGATGTGAATTTAACAAATTATTTTAAAAATATATAATTAGAGCATGGTATTAATTTTGATTAAAATACTTTTTTCAAAAATTCTTTAACAAAACAACAAAGAATAGGTACCCATAAAACTAAGGCATCCCAAGGTTATTTATAGTATAATACTCGACTTAGATACTAAAGATTCCATTAGAGCTTGTTTGAAACTTGACAGACTTGCTCTTTATCCAGAGACTTGGGATATTCCTCAGAAAAACACAAACTTTGAATAATAAATGTATTTATAATCATTTAAATATAAATATACATATCTCGTATATATTTTCAATGGAAACATGGTGGGCGAACCATCATCAATTCATCAGTATCCACGTTGTTCGGTCTGTGGTTTCCACCATCCATTGTCCTGCGATGAAGCTCTCTAAATGACGTCCATCCCCTTTTGCGGGCTGGACTCTCATTCCACAGGCCCGTAGGGTGGGCAATCCAAAACAAGGGGAAAAGTCAGTATCATTTTGAACGGTCAGTCCTCTCTCCTCCTCCCCCCCTTCCACCAACGTTTCCTATCAACCCTCCTTTATCCATCATCCCTTAAACGCTCGGTATTGAAACAATAGCAGACAACCGCAGCAGTGACAGTGAAGGCGGAATTGGAGCTTCACACATTCCTATTAAGACTTGCAGCCTACATTCTTGACACCTACGATGTACATTAATGGTCACATGGTCTAAGGCAGTGTGGTCTCAAACTCAAACATGTAGAAGGGCCAGCCAGATTCACAAACTCGGGGTGTGCTGCGGGTCACAGTCTAGAGCGACAGGTTTGTTTCATCACTGTCTATACTTTTGTTTTTGCACTACGTCTTACTACCCATCTGAATTATTAATATTTCAACCACGCTAGTGTGTAAGGAATTAGGAAGGCATTGTTTAGAAGAAATGTAGCCTCATTTGAATTAAAGAGAATGTAGGAAATCTTATATGAGAATAGAAATTTGGAGTTCGACACTAAAACTAAGCTATTATTTATTGTGTGGGTAAATGATTAGATTATTATTATTATTATTATTATTATTAGCACCGCGTCTTACTACCCGTTCGGGTTATACGCACTTACGCTAATGTGCAATGGTAGGGTGATTTTGTGAGATGAAATGGAGGACCTACAGTTTAACGTGGAATCCGAACCACGGTGGAGGCCTGGCATTCCTCACATTCACAAGTTGTGATTAATACACGTCTTGTCAGAGGTGAAGGAAGGGTTTGGCAATCAGATAAATCTGTGCCGGAACCGAGGATTGAACCCCGGACCCTCAGCACAGAAGTCTGACACCTTACCCCTAGATCACCAGGTCACCATTAAATGACTAGAGTTATGCAGAAAAGCGGGCTGGTCAGATATTTCCCAAGTGTTGGGATGTGGCCCATGAGCCGTGAGCTTGTGAAACCTCGATCTTAGGTATCAGTATCATGGTGGACCGGATTACCTGTGACGTGGAAGTAGATTCCTAATCTCGGTCAATACGGGGGGAAACGAGATGGGGAAAAAATGTATGATAAATCACATTGTAATCCCTTTCCTCTCCATTGCGGGTGCAGTTCCTTCTGATCTATTACCGCTCGAATTAAGCCATTAAATATCCCTGCGTATGGGCTAATAATGTGGTCCATAGGAACATCAGCTTATGATTATTTAATTAATCAAATAGTTATGGTAACTAGTTTATTTTGTTGCCACGTCTCACCCATATCCGTTCGTTTTGTACGCATATCTACTAAATACTCTTGTTTGTTAATGGGGAGGAAGATTAATTCTAAAGGAAGTGTACCCGAATTTTGAGTGGAGTGAGCTTGGTAAATAACTGAGAAACAGCATTTTCAATACACCCGACTGGAATTCAACCACGATCTTCCCGTAATTGACAGTCCATTTTATTGTGCGAGTTAAGGCTTAAACCATTTGACCAAAGTAGAATAACTTGTGAAATGGTTTCTATACTTTATCGGTACCGTAAGGAACCTATTAGAGAATATAAAAAATATATAGTAAGAGATCCAACTCTGAAAACGTTCATCATATTTGGGTTCCACAAACCAAAATTGACGATATTTGTCAAAAGTTAGAGGTGCAAAACAGATCTCTTGATTGAAAAGTGTATAGGAGTAGAATTAATGTGCATTTTAAACTGTCATAAAAGTTTCTTCGACTGACTAATTGATTTAAAGTTAATTCCTATTGCTTCATCAAAACATCACACACGCATTATCTCATCTACTATTTATACTTGACAATATATTTTGGACATCAACCATGGATTCCATCCATTATAATTTAACCAACATTTTTAAGGGAAGAAAACATACAAATTTACAAATTTATTTTAAATTTGAGTTTCAGAAATACTAGAATATACATCCCTTCTATAATAAGATGGATTTACTCTGACCTTGTGTTTGGTAATTTTGTACTTGTTTTTCAAGCAATCTACCGCTCCTGACCTATTTTAGAAAATTTGGTTAGAATGCAATGAAATGAGACCAGTTGGAACCTGTCCCAGTTGGTTGAGACTTGTTCAACCACCTGCGCCCACACTTTGGGACCCATCATGTTGGTGTCGTACAGAAATTAATGTAATGCTCGTATTCTGTTACCTAAAAAAACCCTCAGATATCAGATTTCATCGATATCGGAAGATATAAGATTTCCCCCCTCGCTTCTTACCCTCTCCAGCCACTTAGAAGATGAAATTTGAAAATAATAATAATAACCCTCAAAACTATCTTACCCCATTCTAGAAAGGAATATTCTTTTTAAATTTAAAGGCTCTATATCTGTCGGTTCAAAAAATACATAGGGAATTTTGAAAACTTTCAACCCCTCCCCTTTTTATTCTTAGTGGTCAAATTTCGTATTACCTAAGGCCTATAAGGAATATCCACTCAATTTCAAGTTTATAGGTCCAGATGTTGGGGGCATAAGGCTATGAGTGAGTTAAGGTTTCTTCTTCTTCCATAAACTCGTATAAATAGATAACTATGAGCATAAACTAATCAAAAATAAAGAAAGATAATCTGATAGTTGCATATAGATTAGTATTTGGCTATTGCCATATAACATGTATATTAAAATAAAATATAAACACTATAAGTTATTTAATTTTGTTAACATATATGTGGACTCCCTCCTGGTTATTGGGGGGAGAGGTAAGGGATTCAATCTCCAAGGGTGGGGTTCCGGAACCCCACAGCCCCAGCAGTTCTACGCCCATAAACGCAAACCCTTCTGAGATGTTATCAATTTCTGCAAAATGATAAAGACAGCTTGAGATGGTTACACCACTTCCACTAGGGGAGTTGCTGTAAGGTGATTACATTACTGTTCAAGCTAAGTTTCGCCACATGGACACCTAGTGGAAAGGAAGGGGTGGAGATATGGGGTGGGGGTTATGGGAAGGAGGGGTTTAAGGGAGAAGATGAAGAGAGACGTGCTCAAGAGAAGGGGTTGTTGGACTCCTGGTCAAGCTTAACTTTAGAGGAAATATCCTCAGAGGCTGTGGTAAAGGATTATCATGAAGTTACAAGTGGAGACATCTGCTGGCAAGGTTCTCACTCCCTTTATTTCCGCTCTGTACACTTACACTTAAGACATCCAACACCAGTGGCGTAAGAACAGGGGTGAGGGAGGGGACAGACACACATGGGTACACACCCCCATTTTGAATTATGGGTACATATTGTAATTTGAGCACATTCAAGTTATTAGATTAAATTACCATCATTATCAATAACTAAGTTTTAATTTGTGTAAATTTTGAGTAAGATAATATTGTAAAGTGCGTAGTTAATTTCAAATACATTCACTAATTAATAGCTTCTTTAGTAATTCAATGTTCAAAAATTGTTTCAAAAACTGTCCGAGCACATACATTATTTCATCAACATTTTCACAATTTACCCTCTAAACCAAACACTTTATTACGCCTCTGCCCTATAGCACCCACTTTAAAGATCACATAAACAAATCTAGACAATCAATATGGTGTGAACCACTTCAGAGATAGAATGGGCTAAGGCGTCAGTATCGTATTAGACTGACCTGCTGATGATGGGGGTTCAAATCACGGACGGCTCTACTGAGGGTGGTTTTCCCCAAATGGTTTCCTACTCTCTTTCCATGCAAATGCAAGTTGTTTCCTAATCTCCTTCCACGTAAATGCAAGTTGTTTCCTAATCTCCTTCCACGTAAATGCAAGTTGTTTCCTAATCTCCTTCCACGTAAATGCAAGTAGACTTACTCTAAAGCACTTCCTTCCTCGTCCCTAACCCCATTAGAATAGCTATAATGTTTCATATAACCTAACAAGTAGTAAGAAGAGGTGATAAAAATAATCACATGAATAGTAAAGGAGTAAAAAGGGAAAATTCACATTACACACCATCTATGACAACAACTTTTATATCTAAAACCCCAAGAGGACCCCAACAAACAATTTTAAAAATTAACTTAAATATGACAAAATACCTCTTTTAACTAATCTAAAGCGTATTGAAAATATATCATGATTGGCTAACAGATGGAAGCACTAACTAGTTTTGAGTTAAATGTGGACTCCCCCTCCCCCTTTCCCATATACTATTTATATATATTCAGGTGTACGTGGTAGTTGCCCAAAGGATAGAGCCTGATACCATAATCAAACTCAACTAAGTATAAAATGACAATTTGGAAGCAAGAATAGGGTCGTGAGATTTGGCTTCGCGCGTCAATTCTCTTCCACTAAAGCCATACTGGTTCGTCTTAAATAAAAGGCCACTTTTCACTAGTTTATGTATAAAATCTAGTGATAGATAGATCTGAGTGGCCGATACTTTCACCATTTATCATTTGTCTTAATGCTGCTAAGCAAGTTTACAAGGTTTTTATTGTTAACTTGATTAATTTTGACCCGCCTCAGTAGGCCCATGGTCTAACGCGTTACTCTTGTGTTGAAGTGGACTGCCGATGAAGGTAAGATTGAGATTCGAATCTCGATCGGATGTTCCGAGGGTGGTTTATTCAAAATGGTTTTCCAGTTTCCCTCCACGCAAATAAAGTTACACTTTCTATACATATAGCTTTCCTAATCCCTAAAACCATTAGAGTATTTAGTACATAAGCGTATAACTCGAATGGGTAGTAAGACATGGTGCTTAAAAAAATAATCCCAGACATCAAGACTGACCCTGTGGAAAACCATCACGTATCGGTTCGGTACACATGTGAATTAATACCTACTTGACATCATTAAGGTCAGATATGAGATCAGATAACAGTCGTCTATGATTGTGGATATCTTTGAGTGGCCTATACTTTTAACAGTTATTGCAATTAGATTAGGCCTAAGTAAACTATTAAATAGGATTTTTAGCACCACGCCTCACTACCCGTTCGTGTTAAAGGCCTATATAATAATTAAAATAATGGGTTAGGGATTAGAAAGGCTAAATACAGAGGAAATGCACCCGCATTTGCGTGGAGGGAGAGGGGAAAACAATTTAGAAAAAATCACCCTCAGTGCACTCGACCAGGATCAAACCCTGATCTCCCCATATTCGACAGTCCAGTCCAACATGAGAGTCGCGCGTTATACCACGCGCCCGCCGAAGAGGGTTCTTAGAAATTAGTAGGGTTACAATTATAGGAAGTGTACCTACATTTGCGTGGAGGTAGAGTGGTAAGCTATTTTGGAAAAAAAAAGTACACCCGACCAAGATTTGAACCTCGATTTCCCCGTCATCGGTGGTCTAGTCTGCTGCGAGAGTAGCGCCTTAGAATATGTGACCACCAAAGTGAGTCTATTATTAAAAAATTACCTAATATGATTCACCGGAATAGTTCAGTGGCAAAACATTGGAGTGAAAATCCAAAGCTCCCGATTTGAAGTCCCATATAATGATTGTCATTTTTCATTAGATTGATTAACATTCGAACAATTTTGACGGCTCTTTTACTTTCTCTCTATCTTACAGGTAGAGAAAGTATGGTGATCGTCAAAAAAATCGAACTCGAGATTTTGATGAATTTTGACGTTTCATAACTTCCTGAATCCGAAAAAGTGGTTTTTGAATTTCCGTCTGTCTGTATGTCTGTCTGTATGTCTGTCTGTCTGTCTGTCTGTCTGTCTGTCTGTCTGTACCTCCAACTAGAGCCTAAACTATTTTACCGATTGAGCTGAAACTTGATATCTAGGGTTTTCATAGGGTTGCCCCGAGGGGTTTTTGGAATTGGATATCTACCCCTAAAATTAAGGGTAGTTTACTGAAGGGAAAAAAGAGAAAAAGTCGATTTTCTCAAAATCGGCTCTAACGATTTTGATTAAATTTCATTTATGAACATTAATAAATATTCCAAACAAAATGGCTACTCTCAATATTTCGGCAAAATGGCTTTAAGGGCTCCGGTCTGATGCGTAAATTAACATTTTTTATAATAGCTCCGAAACTATTTGAGATATGAAATTACTTAGCATTAAAAATATGTATATATATTTATAATACAGATATTTTATCCGAAACATATTTTTATAAAATCAATAACTTTCAATCTATACGCAATTATATGAATTTTTTAACTTTTTGGACATTAAAGTTTAAGTATTGCGACCGTTAAAAAAAACTAACCTGAAATGTTGATGGATGTCGACGTCTCATGACCCCCCGAACCCTAAAAAATAGTCTTTGCAATGCCGTCTGTCTGTGTGTCTATAAAAACTTAAAATTAAGGGTAGTTTACTGAAGGGCGAAAAGAGAAAAATTTGGTTTTCTCAAAATCTGCTCAAACGATTTTGATTAAAATTCGTATCTAGGCGTTGATTAAGATTATAAATAAACTGGCTATTTTCATTTTCCTATGAAAATGATTTTTAGGGTACTTTACAGAAGCGTTAATTTCCGTATCTCCACAACTATTTGAGAAACTAAACAACTTATCATTGCAAAATTGTAGGACTATTAGAAATAAAAAACTTTTATTTGACATATATTTTTATAAAAGCAACAGTTTCTGAGATATTTGCAAATATATTAATACAATTTTGTGAGCTTTAGTTGTAAACATATACTACTTAAGTCTTAACGCAATAATTCTCCAATGCCATAGAGTAATTAAATATAAGTATCTAAAAAAGTATGTTATTTTTCCTTAAATCTCTTAGGAGAAATGTTTGCATAGCAATGATCTATCTCCATTTTAGACTCAATAGTCAATATTTACATTTTTTATTGGTCAAAATGTATAAATTAATAATTAAATATCAATGCGATGACTCGAAGATCTGCAACACCTTATAAAATGTTAAAATTTTAACCAGAAATCGAAATTTTAATACGAAGTGTTGACCCTTGTGGAAGACATTAAACTGTTTGAAATGCTCTTAGGTGGACAAAGACATTCCGTTCAGAAATCTTACGAGTTTATAGAAAGAGAGAGAAAGTCTGTGCGGTGTGCCGTACCATTTATTTTGGTTTGTTATAAACTTAGCATCGGATTACAATCACACTTTAGCAGTTCATCTCCCCCTCTGATATATTGTTATCAAACCTACATCCCATTTTTTACGGAAAGAGCCTTATTAAACAGATATAAATGTTACTAGATTTACTTTCATAAATACATACGTCATGCCATGTGATCTATAACTGCCACTTTTGATAGATATTATCAATACCTATAAAATTACTTTTTTAAATAGTAAAATGTTATACATTTTTACTAATATAAATATGTTTGGATTATTTAAAAGGCTCTCTCTATGAAATTTGAACTGAATGTTAGCCTTAACATGTTGGTTTCAACGATTTATGCTACTATTTAGATCGATATATTAATGTTACAGAATAAAAAAATAGCTTTCATTAACTCACTTCTAATTTAAATTTTATTAATCACAAAATTGAATATCTTATTTAATGAAAAAATAAATAAAAAAATGATTTCAATACTCTCTGAATGTTGAAAGAGGCGTTTTACAAAGTTTCGAGAAAAGTTGTTTGAAAAAAAAAAAAAAAACTGGAATATATCTTTTCGTTTCCAAACATATTCAGAATTGAGTTGTAGGGGATCTGTGAAAGTCGGAAGTCCACAAACTAGATTTGTATTTTATTCACGAGTTTCTTTCATGGCGATCTTATGAATAAGAAATTTGACTACCAAAATTAAGCTACTTCTGTTCGCCAGTGTCCATTCTAGGGTGGTACATTTCTTTTAACTTTATCAAAAAGAAAATTCAAAGGGTTTTAAAAAACCTATTCATATATTACATATAAATAAAATTAAAAAAATTCCAACAGAATTATTTCATGCTAATTAGTTTGTGAAAAAAATACAGTTTCTAATTTTAAAAGTCATTGTTACTTTACATTAGTCCCAACTCAAACCTAATAAAACACACAATACGGCTCATTATGAGTAAGTAATTTATTGTTTGAAAGGAATGGAATTTCAAGAATACTCTTGTTTTGGGCTATTTAAAAAAAATCAATATGTGTGTACATATTTTCAACATTTGAAGACATAAGTAAAAAATAAATTATATAGATTATTGTCTAAGAGGCAATAGTATATGTCATAATCCGCCAATCTCGTACAACATTGAATCCTCTGAAGTAAATTTATCTTTCAGTAAACAATTTACTGAAATAATGACGTTAAAAGATAAATTCATTCATCAATATTTTCCCATGCAAATATTTACTAATAACTTTTTATATACCCGTAAATTATATACTTGCACATCAAACACGCATGTCTATTTTCAAAGACACATATAGCTTATTTTAAGATTATTTAATTAATTGGTTTAAGGGTGTTTTTAATTTTTTAATATCCAAGAAACCAATAGTTTCATTTAATGTCAACAAAACTTTTTAACACAAGTCTAAATATGGTTTTTACTTGACACTGTATTACTGTGATCGTACGTAATATGTAGATTGCAATACATTTTATTAAATTTGTTAAAAATCATTAATGTATATTGATTCTTTAAATTATAATAATTAATATTAAATGGGTGTTTTCCCGAGGCTAAGATAGTTAAAAAAAATTAAATTCTGGAAAAAAAAATATTTCAAGGAAATTCAGTGTGCAATAATTCCTCAATATATTGTGAATTAAAAAAAACTCGCTTAATATATACAGCCTTCAGTCGTAGTAAAAATTAGATGAATTTGTACATAAAACCAATATTTACCAATTTTCAAATATATATATATATATATATATATCAAACAAAATTATTATTTTTTATTATTTTGGTTTTTGATAATATCCCTATTCCTTCAAATCGTCTAGAACTTTGACTAAAAAAAAGTATGTCATTCAATCTTAAAAACATACGTTGGACATAGTAGTTACGAACGTATTCTAGCGGCGATGGGAGCCAATTAAATATTAGGAAAAGGTTAAAAATAGTATAATAATAATTAGCACCGCGTCTTAGTACCCATTCAGGTTATACGCTTAAGTACTAATTAAGCCAATGTGTTGGGAATTGGGAAGGTTAAATATAGAGGAAGTGAACCCACACTTGCTTAGAGGGAGAATGGAAAACCATTTAGGGGAAAAAAGTTCACCCGAGCGAAATTTGAACCTTGATCTCCCCGTCCTCGGCAGTCTATCTCAACAAGAAACTAGCGCGTTAGCTAACCACGCCCCAAGGCTGGTGGTAAAAATAGTAAAAAAAATTAAAAAGGACAAAAAGGGTAAAGAATAAAACTAATCAAACATTAAAATGGCCAAGAAAAAGCAAAAAAAGTCGTAAAAAGGGAAATAAAGGAGAAAAGGGCAGTAAAGGAAAATACAGCTACACAGGGTAAAAAGTGTAAAAAGTGAAAAAATTATGAAAAGTCAATATAATCAATATTTTAGCATTTTTTCCCCACTTATAAGCTACCTCTTATACCGTGTTTACCCCTTTCACCCTTTTTGAACTATCTGCCGTTTTTAATCTTTTAACGCTTTTTTCCCTTTAACACTTTTTACCCCAAGTACCCTTTTTGACAGGTTTAACCTTTTTGCCCTTTTGGCACGTTTTACCCTTTTTATTAATTTTAACCCTTTGATCCTTTTGACACTTTTTACCCTATATATTTGTAACAACACCCTTTTCCATGAAGTATCCTGCTTTTACCGCGAGTAATATTTTAGGGTAAAAAAGTTAAAAAGGTCAAAAAGTGTGAAAATCCATAAAAGAATTAAAGAGATGATATTGGAAAAGGGAAAACTATTAAAAAGGGCAAAAAGTAAAAAATAATAAGGGTATAAAAGTTAAAAGGTGTAAAAACCACACAGAAAGTAGTGTTATATAATAGCTGTCTGTATCAATTTCGAGTTCTTCCATTTGTTGGACTTTAATTTTGAAATAAGCTATGTTAAGATGTTATTCGGCTCTGACATATGTCGAACTTTTAATATTATGCCACAACAAATAGTGTTTTATATTAGTTTTAGGAATATACCCACCTGACAAATTTCAATATTCTACCACACTGACAAATAATTATTTTAGTTTTGGAAATTTTGAAAAACCCCATTTCATGAGTTCCTTTTCAAAATATTAAATGTTTATTATATATTATTTTATTGAAGTAAGCCCTCTACATTCATGGCAAATTTAATCTGCCCCACCTAAAAGATTTTTTTTATCTAGCCCTCCCTCCTCCTCACCCCCTATTTTCTCAATTTAAAATCTTAGGACCTTTATAGTTATTTGGAATGTTCTTTATAGCTTCTTACTGATTTTAAATTCTATACCGCAAGGAAAAATAGTTTTTTCTATTAATTTGGGAAATCGTAAACCCCCTCCCCCCGCTTTCCATTCAAACAACCTATACTTAGAAATTTCGAATTTTAAGATTTCTTGGGTTATCTGGAATTGTCTCGCTATCTGTCAGAACATTTAAATTTTCTTTCTCATCTAAAAAGTTTTTTTCAAATTATAAGCCTCCAATTCCTTGAGTCCCATTTTGAAGTTTCCAAATTTCATATTTTTATGGTTTTAAGGGGCAGTCCCGCTACCTACCTTAAAATTTTTTTTCTAGTTTCAAGTTCCTGAGGTTGAGAAAATAAGTTGACCAGCGAGTAACACTCCTTTCTGCCTTTTCCCACCCTCTTAGGAGATTAAATTTGAAAAACCCTCAAAAAAGTTTAGTCCAGTTCTATAAAGGCACCTTAATTTAAAATTTCAAGTCCCTACATTCACCGATTCAAAAGATAAGTTAGTGAATTTGAAAACTTTAAAGCCCTTTTTTTGTCCCTTAGAGGTAAATTTCGCAAAACCCGGTCTTATCTCTGGCATAGGATCTAAAAGGAACCTTCACGTCAAATGTCAAGTTTCCAGGCCCAGGGTTTGAAGAGATAAGGTGCATATATATTAGCACCACGTATTACTACCCATCCGGGCTATACGCCTATGTACTAATTACATTAATGTGTTAGAGACAAGTAAAGTAGAATTGAAAATAAGTGTACCCACATTGGTGGGAAGGGAGAGCGGAAAACCAGTAAAAAATCTCAGTACACTTAACTGGAATTGAACCCCGATCTCCATGTCTAGTCTATAGCAAGAGTAGTGCGTTAAACCATGCGGCCACCGAAGCGTGTTAATATTAGTTCGCACTACTAGTTAGATATTCCGGTTCCTAAAGCTAGGGCTGTGTATTTTTTGTTTCTGTTACAGGTTCTGTTACAGCCTGCGAAGGCACTTTGAATACAGTATTAACAACACCCCTAGGTGCCAGAATTAATGTAACATTAAATAGTTTTAGACAAACAAATCATTAAGGATTTGACTTTAAATAAAAATGCAAATTAAAAAACTTATTTAACCTATTTAAACTTTTAAATACATTTAAAATAAAAAAAATAAGATACATAAAATAAAATAATTTATAAAAAAAATTGATTTATTTCACAATAATATGTTCAATTTTAATATATAAAATATGTTAAGTTTCTGCTTATAGGACTACTACACTGGAATGTTTAAAAGTTTTTTATTTGAAGGAAGAGGTGTTAAATTACTTTTAAACTACCAACAAGAATTTTACTTCAATTCTCAAGAACTTGAGGAAGCAAACAAACTAAAAATCTTAAAGAGGAATCAAGAGGCTTAGGAACAAAAAGGTTTGGGTTCTGTAAGATAAATTCAAGAAGGTGTAAACAGTAAGTACGATTTGAAGAAAGATTGCTTGAACGAGGAGCGAATACTGAACATATTTCAGGGGAGTGCTGACTTTCGACACACTAATGGCCGTCTACTCTTGCAAGCCAAGCACGTCGCAAAGAACTTTGCTATTAGACACTTCACACCTCACAGAATAACATGAATGAACTTTAAAGCGCCGCCATTTTTTATTTACAGATCTACAATTTTTACTCGTTTATATTTTCTAACATGTTGACTTATTATATGCTTTTTACTTTCTCATATAGAGAGAAAATTTTATAATCGTAAACATTTTATACATAGAGATTCTGATAAATATTTAAGTTTTATATGTGCCCGAACCCAAAAAAAGTAGATTTGACGATTCTTTCTGTCCCGTTGTCAGTTTGCCTGTCCTTGGGCTTAGATCCGAAAGAATTTGATGGATTTTGTTCAAACCCGATATTTTAATGTTATATTTTATTATGGTCCTTGCCCTTAATGCGGGAGTGTAGGGGACGCGAGAAAAGGCGAGTGTTTTTGCTGTTTTTATAACAAAACTTCTTTTTGCCAAAATAAACCAAATATTGAGTTTAATTATTTAACCATGGTGATATTAACAATGTTGAATATTTGTAATAAGAATAGCGGCACTATATGAGAAATTTTGTAGAGGAAGATTAAAAGTTTTCATTAAATTACAGGACACCCTTGACAGATATTCAAGAGCTGATGATATCACCATGTAAAGATAATTAAAATATATGCTTGTACTGAAATTTTTTTATTTATTTTGACAAAAAAGGTTTGGTATAAAAACTGCAAGAATACTTTTTTTAATCCCCATACTCCCAACTTAAATTTAAGATCGTTTATAGATAAGCGATTTTTGTAAATTCTATTTTTTTGATTTTGAAAATATTGAAAAAGTATTGTTTGAACTGAATATCTAGAGAGTTATTGACCTGACAAATAAAATGGTATACGTGTTTGACTGGGAAAAATTTGTTTAAGTGTAGTTAATTGATTAAATTTGTTTTTACAAAATTGCAGTATTTTAAAAATTGTTCCAATAAGTTGGTTCAAAATGGATATTTGGAAGTTTTTACAGCATGAATAGTTTTATATATTAGTTTTTTTTTAAATAATTCAATAGTAGCTTAATGTTGAATTATTTTTAAAAAATTTCAAATTTTTGATAAATAGCTTTAATTATTTGGTTCAGTATTAGTATCTCTCGACTATTTTACATTATTAGTAATGTTAAATGTCTATATAAATCTCAACAGTTTTTAAATATTTCTCAAGCCATCGTAGAATTTGACCACAAACATTTTAAGCTAAGAGATTAAACCTTGGTCAAATTCCTCGATTCTCATGACAAGTATTCAAGAATAATTATTGATCTTATTCTGTGTACAAAATTAAATTTAACGTATCTACTGAAGTAGTTTTTAATAGAATTTGGCTATAAAGTTTTCTTTCTTGCTTGAAAAAGAAATTAAAAAAAAATATCAACCTTAACTGAAGCTCACTTCACTCAACCTAGGGTCAAGAACAACTATTTTAAATGAGAAAGTGCTAGAAAACCAACATGTAAAATAGCACAAGATTTAATAAGGCCGTGTTTCGAACATAGTTAAGAAATCTTGCAACAGAGGTCCGTAGTAAGCACTTTTTGTTAGTTAATATTTAAAAAATAGTGCTCAACGGTAATTTAAAGATGTATTAACCAACGAAAATATATCAAATGAAAAATAATTATGTAAGATTTACAAATAAATAAATTAACTAATAAATAAATGGTCTAAATATCGTCGTACCATTTTAATATTTGAAAAATATATGATAAATTCTTCTCAAACACACGTAATAAAATTAACCATACCATTGATAAATATTTTAAACATTTTTCAGTTTCATTTATGCTCAAAGCTGAACTTTAAAACCAATTTCAATTGCAAACATTCATTCTTAATGTGGTATGAACAAAAACAAAGTAGATTTAGGCCTACTCATGAAGTCATCAGATATAGATGTTGGGGAGAGTATGACATTACGAAAGAGGCAGTTTTTTAAGCACCGTGCCTTACTACTCGTCCGGACTATAAACCTATTTACTAATCACACTTATGTGTTTGTTATTGGAAAGGTTTTAATTTGGATGAAGTGCACTCGGATTTGCATGTAGAGTGGAAAACCATTTAATAAAAAACACCTTCAATGCACCCGACTGGATCGAATCCTGACCTCCGCGTCTTCGGTAGTATAGTGCAATACGATAGTATCGCGTTAGAACACGTGGCCACCGAAGTGGGTGAAAGAGGCAGTTGGAATTATAGACTTATGAAGAGCTAATGTAGTTAAAATATTACTTAAGGTCAACAATTATCATATCCTTAATATTACAAGTAGAGATATACCTTGATTTACTTACATTTGGAGCACCCTTCAAAATATATTTTTTTTAAAATGTGTCGATATTAATAACATTTTCTATATTTTCCGTGTTATTCTATATGTATTAATTAAATAGAACGTGACAGCTGCAGATAACAGTTATTTACGTATAAATACCTTAAAGTATTTGTAGTGAATTTTTCTAGCTGTCAGATATATCGTTTCGTAAGAAAATTAGGATATTGGTATGATTATTAGCGAGTTCAGCTATGATACCTGAAATTCAAATCCTGTGGGTGTTTAATTAAGGCACTAAGTGATTTTTAATCCTATGATAATACTATGTTAAGAATGCTAGTAATTTCCCTTAAAATTCACATTTTTAATCCTTCAAAATTACAGTTGGTAGTTTAGGTCGTTAATAGCTTGTAAACTAATAGTAAACTTACTATTATTAAAACCATAGCGGCTCATAAGTTATGATACTAATAAAATGTGTCGTGCCTTCTATGTACGCAACACTCCTCACAGAAAAGTACGATAGATTGCCTAAGTAATCTACCTCACGGCGCCAGGTGACTTATTTGACAGTTTTGTGACTACACTGGCACAATCCAAGAACAATGTTTCGTCAAATAAATATGAAATTGATTATGTTTCAAACACATAAATCAAGTCGTCTTATTATGTGTCACTAATACACACATAATGTCACACACAACAATAAATAAATATCAAACTGAGGTGTCAATTGGGCCTTTAATCTATAAATATTCACACCTCTAATGGTGGTTCGGGAATAACAGTTTTTATTTTTTAAACTATTCTTATGATTTATACCTAGATTATAAGGACTTCCACACACAGTTCCTTTCACTGTACCTTTGTATGAACTAATACAATTATTATTATTACTATTAGCACCGCGTCTTACTACCCGTTCGGGTTATACGCACTTACGCTAATGTGCAATGGTAGGGTGATTGTGAGATGAAATGGAGGACCTACAGTTTAACGTGAAATCCGAACCACGGTGTAGGTCTGGCATTCCTCACATTCACAAGTTGTGATTAATACACATCTTGTCAGAGGTGAAGGAAAGGTTTGGCAATCAGATAAATCTGTGCCGGGACCGAGGATTGAACCCCGGACCCCCAGCACAAAGGTCTGACACCTTACCCCTAGACCACCAGGTCACCGCAACTGTTTAATTGCATTATCTAACCAGGTAATAACCAAAAGGTTGTTGTCCAAATCTTTGTCAAGTGTAATTGTACTAATATAACAATATGGAAAGTGTTTTAGAATATACATTTAGTTAATTTATAAATTATTTTAAGATTATTATGAAATCTATAAAAATGAAACATGTCTTTATAGAAAAGAAAGACTCCTTTATTATGTCGTTTTATTCTTGAAATAAACGGATGTGTGTCATGTGGTCTGCAGACAATAAAGGGGGTTTACTGACCGAGGTCATGGCCAGTGTAGCAGACAGGTTATATCTCCAATGTAGTAAAATTGAAATCAGATGGCATTAGGTTTTTCAAACCCCCCAAATCCTTTGTCATATAAAAACTACCATAAAAGGCCTAAAGAACATAATGGGTTTTCTCCTTGCCTGCGAAGAATAATACCACATAATTTATTTGTTGGTTTCCATCTCAAGTTTTACTACAGTTTCTTTTGCAGCATTTTTTTTTAAAAGTGGAGTACATTTTGTAACAAAAGATATATGCTTTTTTCCCCAACACTATAATCTTTGTATAACACTTAAAAACTTTTACGGTTGCATTTCAGGCTGAATATTATTAACAAAGCACGTGCCTTATAATGATATACAAAGAATAAAGTCGACTTTTAAAACCAGAATATATACTTTGAGTAAACCAGTTTTATTTAGTTTTTTAAAACCGAAGACTTAAAGTAAATGTACATCTATTTAGGTGCAGCTTACAAATAATAACTTTGATGGTATATAAATAATTGTAGATACTTAACATTTTCAATAAATTATGTTTGGAAAACTATATTGTATGCCATCATCAAAGAAAGTTAAGAATGTCATTAATATTAGCTTTATAAGAAACTACTTTTTAAGTATTAAATTCCAACCATATCTATTAATATTTTTAGCGTCATTACTCTTTGAAAGTTTTCATATATTTTATGATTGTAATTCAACGTTTTATTCAAGAAAGCTGAGACAATTAAGAGAGCATGGCTACGTGAAGGTTAGATAGAAACAATTGAATGAATATTTAAAAAGGGAGGGTGATAATTTTTGGTAAAAGCCAAAAACCCTCTCTCACTTAGTGAACTTATTTACTGTGCCACTCCCATCGAGAGAAACTACATCCACAACTATCAACAAGCTCATAAAACCCTCTTTGGTGGCCTTTTACTCTAATGCGCTACTATCATAGTAGACTAAACTGCCGATGATGGAGTGATCAAGGTTCGAATCTCAGTTGGATGTACTAAGGGTGATTCCTCCAAAACGGTTTTCCATTCTCCTTCCACAAAATGATGGTACACTTCGTCCTAATCCCTAAAACCATTCGTGTAATTAGTATATAAGCTTATAACCCAAACGGGTTGTAAGATGCGGTGCTAAAAAAACAAACAAAAAAACAAGCTAATAAGTTCCAGTTGGTAATGGAAAGTGTTATAAAGGTGTATGTGATGGACAGTATGGGTTCAAATGTATAAAAAAAACTACTAAATACTCCAGCAAACATAATCAAACCTAGCTCATAAGACCAAGCTTTTTAAGTTCTAAACGTTGTAAGAACTAATGTCCATTGGACCTTAGTTAGTTGCACCTAATTTTATTCATAATTACTTTCATTACCTACATTTATACTAACTAAACTTCATTATAGCTTTAAAGCATCACTGGACTAAGATTTTCCTTTTCCAGAAATATATTTAAAACATACTTAATGGTTCAAACAGTTAATGAACTTAAAGTTACTTGACCTACACTTTATAAGTCCTATTTTTTAGGACGTTAAGACATAGATCCTAAGCTTTAAATTCTTTTCAGAAAGGACGTGATATGCACAAATGATTCACTAGGTTTTCCATTAGGATGCTCATTAACCATCTCTTAAGTAATGTTTCTTTATCACCAGGAAAGTCTTCAAACTTCTTTTGCTCATTCAGTGACCTCTATGTTCTTTTTTTATTATTATTGTATTTCTACTCCTTGTTTATGCTCGTTATGACGATCTGTTGTACATTAACTATTATTCAGGTTAACGTCCCGAAGAATGAACACAAAAAGTACCTCAGGATCTCCTCATAACTCTTTAATGAGCTTAGAGGCTACGATATTATCAGAAGGAATAGAAACATTTTTATGAGCGAGTTAAATATTTGCAGGAGTTTTTTTTACAATATGAGATGCATGCTTATAAATCCCGAATGAACTTTTTTTTTATAAAGGGTATGGCTCTTACTGCTTGACTAGACTGTTCGCAAACTTTCACGTACTGATCTATGATATACGATGAGGGGCTAAATATTAAGGTAATGTACTAGTATTTTTTTGAAGAAAGGTTTTGCTTAAATGTTATAATTTATGTGAATACATACGTGTTTTAGGTAGTAAACATTTAAGAACTTACATCTTGCAGTAGACTAGACTCCCAATGATCTCACTCGAGTGTACTGAGGGTGGTTTTTGCAAAATGGTTTTCTACCCTTTCTCCACACAAGTTTGGATACACTTTTTCTAAATATAACCTTACTTATCCCTAAAACTACTATCGTAATTATTATATAAGCCTATAACCGGAAAGGGTAGTAAGACGCAGTGCTAAGAAATACTACCTTAGTTTACATTGAAATAGGTATAAATATTATTATTATTATTATTATTATTATTAGCACCACGTCTTACTACCCGTTCGGTTTATACGCACTTACGCTAATGTGCAATGGTAGGGTGATTGTGAGATGAAATGGAGGACCTACAGTTTAACGTGGAATCCGAACCACGGTGGAGGCCTGGCATTCCTCACATTCACAAGTTGTGATTAATACACGTTTTGTCAGAGGTGAAGGAAGGGTTTGGCATTCAGATAAATCTGTGCCGGGACCGAGGATTGAACTCCGATCCTCCAGCACAGAAGTCTGACACCTTACCTCTAGACCACCAGGTCACCAATAGGTATAAATAGTATTACAGTATGTTGGTGGTGAGGGGAGTGGGTGGATGTCTGTAAACATATATGACGAATATTTGCTCGCTAATCTATATAATAATAATAATAATAATAATAATAATAATAATAATAATGAAAGGTAATGAGTTTGAGATTATACTAATTACTGATTTAAAACTTCAAATAAAATATAAAATAGTACTTTAAAATATACTTTATTGGAGAAATAATTTATTGGAAAATTCTAAAGATTTTACTAAAGTTTTAAACAAGGTTTTTGTTTCAAGATGTTTGCCTTTAGATATTAACATATTTTTGGGTGGTTGTTTTTGTTAACTAAATTTTATCAATATTTTCGAAATCTTACAAGTTCTTTTAAAAAAATATGTGTTTACTTACTTGAGTGGTGTTACTTTATAAAATTTAAATATATTGAATTTATGCTTTAGTAGTGTAACTAATATTTGTGCTGTCAATACTTTCAAAGAACGATGTTGATATAAATATAAAAATGATTAATGTTTTTCAAGGAACTTAACATTATTTCTCAGGAATGAAAATAGAAAACCATAAAAGTAACGAACATAATGAACAAACTTCTAATGCAAATGGTGGAAATAGAACCCTTGTCTTTTCCTGGATTCCATCGAGAATATGATGCATGGACATACGCTATTTTTACCCTGTGTATACGCGATCACAACTTGTACATGTGACCGTAATTACCCGTCGTAACGCGGTAATGACCATGTTCACCCCCTCAGCCCTCACACCCTCCTTGACTTTGACCCCAAGGTCAACTTGGACAGATACAACTTTAAGCCGGCAGCTTTCTAGGTCAAACCAGCCAATATAGATGTTTAGGACTTTTGAAATGTTGTTAACACTTAGTTCTAGATAACCTACAGTTTTTTTAAATGTCTAAAATTTTTAAGTTGAATGAATTTAAAACTATACTAGTAGTTCTATTAACAGTAGACCTTGCTACCTCCATTCAAAACTCCACAAGGCACATCATGTTAAGATTTATGTGATGTTCTTATTTTTACTTGTGACTTAACATTTCTCCTCGAATTTCAAGCTGAAATATCTGTTAACTTTTTTTTTTACATTTCAAGTTGATATTTTCTCCAGTGGTCAAGTTTTAGAGAAAAAAATCAACACTATATTCAATAGAACATTATATTAATTAAAAATAACGGTTATCGACGTGGTTTAAGGTGTAATCTAGTCATATCTTTAAAAATGTATAAAATATAAGTAATAAATATCCAATCGATTAATTAGAATTTAAAATTCAAACCACACGAGATGGACTAGCAAACAAAAAACTATATATATTGAGAGGCCGCAATATTGAAACGGATATCCTGATTGATGATATTTTGTACACAAAAATTTCTTGACCTAGGCCACAGACAAATAATATACCCAGACACTCGGCCTCCAAGTTAAAATGGTTGCGCTCCATTTTCCAGCTTGAAGTTGAGTCCTTAAACACTAGGATCGCTACTTTCAGTCTTATTATCACCCAGCACTGACACTAGCGAAGAGCAGTGTTGAGTGAATTAAGCTGGCAAAAGGAGTGCGGCTAAACCCCCGTAAGGTTTAGAGTCTGTTTCTATTATCTGTCTGTGTCTTAGGCTCAAAGAATGTCCATGCCGTCGTTAAAATTGGTACATGCATTTGATAGCTATTGTAGAGCAAACATCCAGACAGACAGATTAAATGTCCTTTAATCAAATTAAAACAGAACTTCGCTACGTTCGTACAATTAATCTAAACTTACATTCATTTAACAATGTTTTCCCGAAGCCAATGCCTAAATAATTGTCCTTTTGTTTCAATGAGGGAAGAGCGATACTAAATTAAATCATGCATCGGCACTACAAGTCACCTTTATTTTAACTGCGCTTTAAAGTGGGGGGCTATCACATTTCACGATAAATACCTGTAAATAAAAGTATTATTTACTAAACCCAAATAAAATTTAAAAATATCAAAACTACAAGAATTTCTAGAGATATGTGCAATCACATTACTATACACGGGGATGGGTGAGCCTCCGTGCAGAGTCCTTTTGGAGACGCACCAAGATGAGTCTACAATGATTCTCAGAAACCAGTTATGAAATACCTACGTCTTGTCCATGTATGTGTACACCAGGTACCTCCACGAGGGACATGCAAAGTCGAGAATTGACCAGGGCAACCACTTGTACAGTGTAAAACACATTTTTCATGGAAAGGGCACTACATCTGGTCAACTATAGGCTTATAATAACCCGCCTCTGCATAATCTTGCTAGATCTTTTGGTTAAACTAGAGCCCAGCGTGAGAATGAAGTTATTTAGCGTTTTAGAAGTGGGGCAGGTTGTTAGTACCTTCTATTCCACGTGAGCCGCATTTTGTTACTCTTTTACAAGTTTATACTCGTCCGAGCAGTGGTCATACAAACCTTCAATGGCTGCAGGTGTTCCAACTGCCATAATATCTACAACTCCACTACAACAGCTGTGTTGTCAGTGTATAATACCAGACTGCTGTTGGTACACTTTGGAATATCATTCACATATGGAGTGGAGACAAGTAAGGGCTGGTACTGGTTTTTCGGGTGCCCAAGTACCTGAAATGGCAATCATGGACTTCGGTCTATGTCCGGCGAAAAGGTGCCGTTCCCGATGGGTATCAGTGGTTGATTGTGAAGGGCCACAGAGCCTGTGTACAGTGTATCAGGAAATCCCCTTCGAGGGGGTCTCTTAGGAGGCTTAGAGCAAGGCCTCAATATGGAGTGAAGAGCGCAAGACCTACTATGGGCCTCTGTGGCACATAATCTCGGATGTGTTAGACTTAGGGTATGACGTTCCCAAATTTTGGGGAGAAGATTCAATGGGTTAGGTTAGTTTGTAACTTTTTGTGGATAGAAGGGAAATTCAGAGATAGTGAATTAATAAATAACTATTTTGTACAAAACATGGTTGAAGGATTTTGTCATGTCAAGGAAGACGGCGCCAGCCAATCTATTGATGTTAAAGTTCCCCATGGTCTGCTCAATAAAGAGGATAATATGGTGAGCCGTCACGTATCCGACACTAAGATTGAACTTCTCGTCCATTAGTATGTAACCGTCCCAAACATATCATAATATTCTCATTAGTATTAATTGTTGTTCAAAGACCGTTACAAGCAGGTTAAGCAGGTTGATTGGCCGATAAGATGAGAGAAGTGCTCGATCCTTACCAAATCAATAGAAGCCAAGGGCATTGGCATTCTTCCAGAGCTCATGGAAACAACCAAAATTATGGCAGCATTGAACAAATCCATGAGGAAATAAATCACTTCCAAGAGAGGAATTTGTAGGGCCAAGCCTATAATTCCGTCAGGTCTGGATTACTGACTAAGTATTATAGTGAACGACAGCCACAAAATTCCTTCCAAGTACGTGAATTCTCGTTCATCTAAGCGCCTGTAAGAGACCTAACCAATTACCTCCCTATGAGCAGTATGCATTTGGTTTGACTGGTTGTCAGTCAGTACCAATTGTTCCTCTAAATACACGGCAGGAACATTGGCCTTCTCTTGATCAGAGTTGGCCTATCCATTCTATCCCACGATAGGAACCTCGGGGTGTGGATCCACATCAAGTTCTTCATAATCTGCCACAAGGACCTGATCTTAATGCACCGACACTTAATATTATCCTCCCAGAAACTGTTACACTATTCATGGACAAACTCGTGAACGGTATGGACATTATGATTCCAGTTTACTTAGTCTACCAGTTCTCCGAAGATTTTCAAGCCTTCCTCAGTCGATTTTCTTCCGTGCGTGTCTATAGATTTAATCGGGTAAGGAAGCCTGTGGCGCCCTTTAAAGACTGTTAATTGGTGTCGTAACGTAGCCTATGAGTTCCACACCTATACCAATTTATGCTGCAGATATAAAGCTAGGAGTAGGTCCTAAACTCTGTCCCTCAACATACTCTAAAACCTATCCCAGTCGCTGAACCTTAGATTAGGTTTTTGAAAAGGGTTTGTCTAGGAAAAATACTCCACGTTCTAGCTTCACAAGAGCTGGATTGTGATCATAGACTTACTTGGCTATAGGCTGAAGTTCCTATTGTCGTCTTATCTATTACAATGAAAATAAGAATGTTAGGGTTGGTAATGAGCAGGTTATATAAGTGGGTGGAGTCAGGAGGAGCGTAGGCCCACAGACCGTTTATATATAATGAAGTAATGCTAAGGCATTCCTAATCCTGGAGCCCCATGATGGGTGGTTTGCATTATAGCCACCAGGGATTAAAACAGGCATAGTATCATGTAATATAACAAATCTGCCTCCAATTTTCAGGTAGAGCCGCTGGTGGAGTGAGTTGATATAAGTTATATCAGATGCACTGGATATCAATCACTATTTGGATTGCTGATGACTCCTGGTGTTGGAGGGGAGGAAGCAAGATGGCCTGATGGCTGAAGCTCTTTTGAGCCAAGATGGCTACCCCTTCCTCTCCTAGCCCCATTATACCACATGTAAACCGTCATCCCTCTCACTCCAATGAAATATTCACTATTCCAACGAGAACCTCTTGGAGGTGCATAGTTGGTCCTCTCTCAAACGTATTACGTCGGTTCGGTGATATCTCCACGCTAATACGAGTGCCTTTCTTCTAAGCTACCCTACTCATCTCTACCTATTATAAGAACCCATTAATATCTGTGGTGTTGAAAGAACTAATAAAACATGATTATAAATCATTATTATAAAATTAATATTCAAGTATATAAAAGATAGGCTTATTTATTTACCAAATTATATATTTTTTAATTGATCTCTTACAAATAAATAGCACTAATCAGAAATACGTACAAACCTATATGTTGTTATTTTACATTTAATTCATTTCATGAATGACAACTATAATTAGAACATGAATTCCTCCTTAACTTTTTTTATGACACTAATTAAATATTCAATTTGAATAAAAAATAATATTTAAATTGTTAATATAAATTGTGATTCATAAATGATACATCAATAATAGAAATAATGATTATTAAATAATGTACCACTTGAAATAAGTCCATAGTGTTATCAACAATAAAGTAAATTAATAAAATTTAAGAGTCCATTCACATATATGTGTTTAAAATCTACTGGGATTTTGTTATATTTTATAAGGTTTATGGATATTTTTTTGTACTATCACTTTTTTATGTTTGTTGATGAAATAGGCCTATTACGAATATTGACAATTCATGTATATGTATAAATTAATTATAGACACATAATAATTTTAAATAAATGGTACGGCACACCGCACAGACTTTCTCTCTCTTTCTATAAACTCGTAAGATTTCTGAACGAAATAATGTACATTG
>CABFWO010007002.1:0-28975 GCA_902155825.1 Timema genevievae
ATAAGTATTTAATTTTAATTACTGATATATTTTGTGCGCCGTGTCTTACTTCCCATTACAGCTATCCGCGTATTTACTCCAATGGAGAAGAAATGAGGATGGCAAAATGCTTGGGAAATGTGCCCGTATTTGCGTTGAAGGAGAATTATAAGAATATTAGGAAAAAAACACTCTCATCACACCCAATCGGGATTCGAACACTGATATCCCAGTTATTTGCAGTCCATTCTAACGAAGAAGTGAATCCTAATGAATTGTGACCACATAAGATGGTTCCAAAAATTTAATAATTCATTTAAGAGTGCATTTCCAAGACTCGTGTCACGTTTAAACTGTAGAAGCACTGGCATTGTATATTTGGGTCCAACCATCTCAATTGTTTGAAAACTTTTGGTCAATGAAAGGGTAGTGAGGCGGGGTAAGGGATTACCGCTAGCTGGACTATTGTACTCGGAGAGACGGCTGCTCTTAGCTCTCAGTTTGTCTTTCTCACCAAGAACATTTTGCAAGTGAGTTGTTTACAAGAATTCTCGCTTGGAAGCGCTGTTATCACTGGATATTTAAAGTTCTACCTGACTCGAAGAGCGCAACAAATCTCCCGTAAGGCTACGTATCTGTTATATCCTTGTCTGTGGCCACGTCTTATATGGCCTACCCCTTCCTTTTGATCCATACACTCTACCTTAATATATTTGTTTTGTCATTC
This sequence comes from Timema genevievae, assembly GCA_902155825.1. NCBI lineage: Eukaryota > Metazoa > Arthropoda > Insecta > Phasmatodea > Timematidae > Timema > Timema genevievae. The sequence goes on from CABFWO010007002.1 coordinate 707, forward strand.
GATCCATACTCATTCTCTCAACATCCCCAACCCAATGCAAGACACTTCTTTCACATTGACCTATTGGATTCCCCTTTAGTCAAAACTATCTCCTTCTGAACCCATTCATTACTGACTCTGTCCATATGCGTTTTCCCACATACATTTATTAAATATGTTATTCCAACAGCATTCACCGTGATCTTGTGTTTCTCCCGACAAACCCCACGCTTCACATCCATAAAACAATGCTGGTGCCAACACGTTTTTACATACTGCCATCTTTGCCTCTTTCAATACCATTTCATTCTTTGCAATAGTTCAACTAATCTCTGAGATGCATTCACCCGTATGTCTAGTTCACCATCCATCCATTTATTTTTACAGAACATTCTGCTCAGTTTCACAAAAACAATCACTTGTTTTAACAGTTTTCCATTTATACTTGGACGTCAATCAGTTTCTGATCCACCCTTATAAAAAACTGTCACTTTGTTTTGGACACATTTATACAAAAATACATTCTACCTGTTGCCACAGTCAAAAAATGTAATGCATTTGAATTTGGTGACAGGTAAATGGATCTTCGTATACATTTCTCCAAAATTAAGGTGATACTAAAGACGAAGTTTAGTATCCATCCGTCCAGCAAATATGTGCTGTGGCTTTGGCAGGTTAATCCCCCTTCCTTGAATCCTTTATCACATACTATGCATATTTGGCAAGTGGATGATTATGGAACCTTTCTTAGTACTATTTCAACTGGTATAACATTGGTGTGTTTGTATACATCCCAGGAGTTCGAGGTGCATTACCAACCAGGTAAACTCCATAGGTTGGTTAGCTGTTTTTATTTTCTCAGTGCATCTCACTTTCTGTCCGGGCTCTACGGATTTATTTACACTAAAGGTAAAAATTAGAAGGAAATATGGCAGCATTTGCGTGGAAGGAGAGTGGGAAACCATAGAGGAAAAAAATACTCTCAATACACCAAGTTTGACCTTCCCATCATCGGCGGACTAGACTAGATTAACTTGAAAAATAGTCGGAGTGTCCGCTGATGCGGATGCATAACTAAACTGAAATTAATCTTTCCTTTATTTTTCTTTACTAAGCTCTTTGCAATTTATCTATTATTTATGAGGCTAATGACTGATTTTGTGTCAACACATCATTTAACTCAACTAACATGAATATATTTAAAAATATACGTTTTAAAACAACTGTTATTCAAAGGCTTAATCCAGTGGTTCTCAAACTATTAGCCATGTGGACCCTCCAACCAAGGAATAGCTCTTCACGGACCCCTTGATGTAGGATAAATGATAAAATAAAAAGATAATAATAGTTTTTTAATATATTATAGCCAAAAATTTAGTCATTATAATTTATTTTATAGCCTTAATTCTCTTTTACTTTCTCGCTACCTTACAGGTAGAGAAACTATTGTGATCATCAAAAAATCGAACTCTAGATTTTGATGAATTTTGGACGTTTCACTATCCCATGAATCCTAAAAAATTGATTTTGAATTTCCGTCTATCCGTCTTTCTGTCTGTCTGTACCTCAGAGTAGAGCCTAAGCCGCTCGGGCTAAAACTTGGTATCTAGGGTTTTTATAGGGTTGCCCTGAGAGGTTTTTGGAATTAGATATCTAACCGTAAAATTAAGGGTTGTTTACTGAGGGCAAAAAGAGAAAAATTATAAAATTTCAAAATCGGCTTTAATGATTTTGATTAAATTTCATTTCTAAACATTTGTAAATATTTCAAACAAAATGGCTACTCTCAATATTTCGGCAAAATAACTTAAGTGTTCCGGTGCGTAAATTCTTATTTTTTTTTATCATTTCTCCGTAACTTTATGAGATATGAAATTACTTATCATTGTAAATATGTTGGGCTATTTACAATACAAATCTTTCATTTGAAACATATTTTTATAAAACTAATAACTTCCAAGCTATACACATATACATTTTTTAACTTTTCGAAAACTAAAGGTAAAGTATTGCTACTTAAAAAAAATCCAACCTGAAATGTTGATGGACGTCGACGTCTCATGACCCTCCCGAACCTTAAAAAGTGTTTTTTTGAAATGCCGTCTGTTTAACCCTAAAATTAAGAATAGCTTAATAAAAAGCGAAAAGAGAAAAAATCGATTTCCTCAAAATCGGCCCTAACTATTTTGATTAAAATTCATATATAGACATTGATTAAGATTGTAAACAAAATGGCTATTTTCATTTTCCTATGAAAATGAATTTTAGGATATTTTACAAAAGTGGAAATTTCCGTAACTCCGCAACTATTTGAGATAATTAATAACTTATAATTGCAGAATGGTTGTACTATTAAAAATAAAATACTTTTATTTGAAATATATTTTAATAAAACCAACAATTTCTTAGATATTGGCAAATATATAAGTAGAATTTTGTGAGCTTTAGTTGTACAGAGATACTACTTATGTTTTAACACAATAATTTTCTAATTCCATAGATTAATTAAATATTAGTAAGTCTCTCAAAAAGTTTATGTTCTTTTTCCTTAAACCTCTTTGGGGAAATGTTTGTACAGCAATGATTTATCTCTATCATTTTAGACTCAATACTCAATATTTAAATTTTATTGGTTAAAATACATAACTGAGGAATGTAATATCAATGCGATGACCTGAAGATGTGCAATACCTAATAAAACAGAAAATTTTAACCAGAAGTTGAAATATTTAATACGTAGTGTTGACCCTTGTGGACATAGTATCGATCTTTTTTATTGGTTCAAGTATACAAATGAGGACTTTACTTCTTTAGAAATAAAATTATAAAATTTAAAAACAGTAGTCAAATAATGTTTTATGTAATTATAACGCAATTTTTACTCGGGTTTGCTAGTGTATATTATTTCGTTTCACATATATTACGAGTTTTGAGTAAATAATTATCTCAATTTTCAAACAATAGAAAGAGAAATTCTGTGCAGAGTTCCGTACCATTTTTTAATGTAAAAATAATTAAAATATAAATTAAAATAAAATAAATGTTAAAATAATTACGATAAAAATTAAAAGAAGATCTAATATGTATTATATTTGTAAATTTATTAATCACTGATAATTATTTATGTGAGGAATGGAATTGAAGTCTGATTCAACGCGTGACGATTTTCTTTTGCATTTTTTACTCTACAAAGAGTAGAAAAGGCTTTCTCGCACAAATGAGTGGTTGGAAAAGGCATAAGATCTTTCAGTACATTTTATTAAAGTTATTTATGCTGACTGACAAGAGAACGTAAATAAAAGTAAATGTCCAGTTGCTCCCCTCAAAGATGTGGGGACATGGGGTGTGGCCAACCCTGTTTTCGGTCTCGATTTCTGTTAACGTGGCTTGACGTGACCTGTTGCCACTTGCCAGGGTAGGCACAGTTTGTTTAAACTGTACCTGTGATACCGAATTTTTACGCTTATTGGCCAGTTATTGATAACATACATTCTCTTGTGAGGCATGTATCTTCTTACCCTCGCAACATTCCACGCCACACCACTGATATAGTAAGAAAACCCGAGATATTTCACACCGCACACAGCTGGGATTCATATCGTTATCAGCAATCAGGTCAGCTGTGAACTCGATGTCCTAAATCGTGTGACCACCAGTGTGGCTTATTATTATTATTATTAAAAGTAATAATATAAATAATATATAATTATATTAATATTAACAGTAATAATCATAATAATTATAAATTGTAATAATAATAATATAAATAGGTTTTATGTATTAATGAGTAAGATTTGACCACCTAGTGTGACATTTTTATTCTGTCGCGACCCACTGGTTGAAAACCAGTCCCTATATTTTAAACCAATTGCAATGGAGTGAATAGTCGAGGCTAGCGAGATTTAAGAGTGTAAGGAGTAATTTGAGACTTCAGGCGACGCGACGCCGTCTGTTGGCCCGGTGTTGTCCGCGGTGCTACCCGCTGTAATGTCAGTATTACGGGCCGCGCTACTTGGATTAACAACATGTTCATGGTAAGGGGTCATGGGGGTGGTGAAGGAGAAGGAGGCTGACGACAAGATGCCGCAAGGGTTGCAGTTCATTACGGGGGATCCCCGAGACGCAAGGGGTCACGTGACCCAACTAGCCAATCACAAACACACACACACACACACGGCTTGGCTTGGAAACATCTATTTCTGTAACTACCGCTACATTCAGTCCACTTGACTAACATCTCTAGATACATCCACTACAAGTTACACATCCAAACACAGATTTGTGAGGAACTAAATCAACTTAACTACGTCCACTACAAGTTACACATCCAAAAACATATCTGTGGGGAACTAAATCAACAACACTACGTCCACTACAAGTTACACATCCAAACACAGATTGGTGAAGAATTAAATCAACTATGCTACATCAACTACAAGTTACACCTCCAAACACAGATTTGTGGGAAACTAAATCAACTATACTACGTCCACTACAAGTTACACATCCAAACACAGATTTGTGAAGAACTAAATCAACTATACTACATCAACTACAAGCTACACATACGAACACAGATTTGTGAAGAACTAAATCAACTATACTACGTCCACTACAAGTTACACATCCAAACACAGATTTGTGAAGAACTAAATCAACTATACTACATCAACTACAAGTTACACCTCCAAACACAGATTTGTGAAGAACTAAATAAACTATACTACGTCCACTGCAATTTACACTTCCAAACACAGATTTGTGGGTAACTAAATCAACTATACTATGTCCACTGCAAGTTACCCACACAAACACATATTTGTCAAGAACTAATAAGACATCCATTGAAAGTTACACATCCAAACACAGATTTGTGAGGAACTAAACCAATTATACTACATCCATTGCAAGCTACACATCCAAACAAAAATTTGTCAGGAACTAAACCAAATATACTACATTATTTACAGCAGACACGTCAAACTTTCAGCCCGATCTAGGGTTTTGTGTGGCCCGCCAACCACTGGATGAACCAACAAATAATGCGGCTCTATTCATATTTTTATATGTGTTTTAGTATACACCATTTGAGATTATGAGATTTGGAAATCGGTCTTTATTTGGGGAAATCTAACAATTAAGATTGGTGTACCCAGTTTTACTCTTTACTCAACAGGCATCGATTCTCAAAAAAATATTAAATTTGCGCACCAAATATGTGGAAGCTTTTCAACAAACAAGTGTATTTTCACTCATGAAAAGGAATAAACGCCCACGCGATCAATTTTGTCATCCATTTTGAACGTGACTTCAACAAAAGAGCTGCAGCTTGATGCAAATATAACGTTTCAAATCTTTCATAAGAAAATATAGATGTCTTAATATTTTATGTTATCTTAGTTTTCTTTTTGCTATAGTAAGGATTTTAAAATTGAAATTTTTTCGGTTCAACCTTTGGGGACTGGCGCTGTTGCAAAAACTTTGTGGAATGAGGCCCACCTCTTATTTTAAATGTTCAATGTGGTCCTTTGACACGTCTGAGCTTCACTTTGAACACATCATACTGTATTTGAATGGAACTGACTCGACTATAGACGCCTTTGTGCTCTAGTGGGAAGAATTTATGGATACAAATCCATAAATCCCTTGTTCGATCCTCAGCACTTCCAAAATATATCTATGAATCAGTAGGCCTGGAAAAGAGTCAAACCCAGCCTCGTGAAGACAAATGAAGAGAAACTTGAATAAATAAGTAGAAGTTCCGGTTTAGAAAACTGAGTTTAGCGGCCTAAGGGCTCGTTGTGCTGACCAAATGACACCCTTTATCCGCAAATGTTGGTAATCACATTGCTAACGTTAGCGGCCGCTCAGTCGGTATAACTCACTTACGGGTTTATTTATAAACAATTTCACTCATTACCGTTTTTTTTAGCACCGCGTCTTAATACCTGCTCAGGCTATACACGTTTGTAATAATTACAGTATTCAGTTGAGAATTAGGAAGGTTGAATTTAGAGGAGGTGTACCTGAATTTGTTTGGTGAGATGGTGGAAAACCATTGATTAAAAACCACCCTCAATACACTTGACCGGGTTTTAAACCCAAATATCCCTGTCCTGTCATTGGTAGTCTAGTCTAACACGTGAGTGACAATACACCCATCTATAATAATTTGTAATTATTTAGTTATTTAAGTTCACTCACCCAATATTAAACAGATTATTATTATTATTAGTATTATTATTATTATAATATCTTGGAGTAAGTAATATTAACAAACCATCATCCATTTATTACAACCCTTCATAAAGTCTAACATTAATTATTGTTTATTTGAATAGTTACGGTTTTCAACACAATATGTTAACAAACCATATTAGTCAGGCAAGGTTAAATTTAATAATAAAATAAATCAAAACATTCTCACCAAATCTATTTTATTAGTATTAATGTTTATTGTTGGAGTATCTTCGATGAAGGTAGTTGTTTGAATTGTTACTCATCAGCCATATATTATATAGATTGACAATATGTTTCATTTTGTAAATCATTCACACTGAAATTAGTTGATACTGAAAAGGAGTTACTATTTATATTATGGAAATTATAGTTAATAACAGATGACAGAGGTAGGCCTCACGTTTTAATCTTTAATAAATATTCTGAAAGTTGAAAAATAATACTTCAACACGGGAATCAAACCCGGGACCTTTTGATTAGTACGCCAATGCTCTAACCACTGAACTATCCAAGAATCGTCCCGTGTACAGGGTCATTCTTCACTCATATTTTAAGGCAGAAATCATCGGCGGAAATCATCGGCTACAAATGTGTGATTTTATTAAGATCACGAGCTATCAGATAACGCAGACACCTTCGACTCGGGCTTATTGCTGCCACTTGTACAATTATTAAAATTGTAAGGGATCGCAAATTTAAGACTCAAATAGCCAAAGCTATTATATTTGTTTTAGTGAAAATTACTCGCATATATATAACATATTATGAAAATTGAAAAATTACACCTGAACACAGGAATTGAATATGATATCTATACGCGAGTAAATCCTCACTAAAACAAATATAATAACTTTGGGTATTTGATTATTTAGTAAATACTTTACACCTAGGCACGGAAATCAAACACCGAACATTGCTCGCTAAGTCAAACATCCTGGGTTCTATTCCTTTGTCAAGGTTCTATTTTTCTACCATATTTAATATATTAATTTAAACATTGTTAAATAGCAATAATTTATATCAAGGTTAAAATCATAATTTTTCGCGTAACTTGTAAAACTATTAACACATTATAATACGATATTTTATCCATATTTTAAATTTGAAGAGTTATTTATACCATTATTCACAAATAATAGGCAATATGAGAATATAGATTGGTGAAGTACTCAATGTTTGAAGTGCGATTTAAATAGCTACTTATTACATTTTCCTCAAACATTTATTTTAAAAGTTACAACTTTGATTGTCAATGTTTAATACAGGGGCGGCTTAAGGGCCGAGCGAGCCGGACAGCTGCCCGGGGCGTCAGCTAGAGGGGGGCGCCAAACAGAGCAACCTAGCCTTACATAACTTATGAATGATGTGAAAATAATTCCCGAACCTCACATCTCCAAACCTGATGTATCCTGGGTGTAATAGCGGGATTGCTAAGCATAGCACTCATTCACTTTATGATACTAACATGAAATTTGACAAAGTGGTATAGTTTTTTTTTTGTGGTGAATAAAATGGAGTATAGTGCCGCTCTTAAAATGTTATTTTATACTCGCCGTCTTAAAAAAAAGTGTCTTAAAATGTTATTTTGCAATTATTTCTTAAATCCTTCGTTATATTAGAATTAAAGAGGTGAACATTGTCTAAAAAGTATGCTCTAATAGTTCTCTTTCTAATCCTGACTATTTTCGTACAATCTCGCAGTGAAACATAATGTATGACAAAAATTTACGGAGTTTCACCTTCATATTATCTTCATGTCACACCTATATTACGTTAGAAACACTAAGAATTAGGAACATTGTTATTTTATACAATAGTGGTGGAACTTTATTTGTGTGAGAGGGGAAGGAGGGCCAAGAACAAAAATTTTTTTATGAACTTTTTACCCTCATCTCCCCCAATAAATGTTAGAAAATTTTATGTTCCTAGAAGCTATTTGAATAAGTCCTCGTTTAGAGAATTTTTGAAAATCATACTCTCTTAACAGCTATTTAGAATTTGTATGCTTCTAGAATATATTTAAAGTAGTCCTCCTTTGGAAAATTTTTAAAACTGGATGCACCTAAAAGCTATTTTAAGACTTTTTTTTTATAAATTAGCTTACCTAAAATCCATTTGAAGTGGTGCTTAACCAGGATTTTTTTGAAATTTGGTATGCCCTGAAAGTTATTATAATATTTTTCACAGTTTTTTTATTTTTTAAATCTAGATTCCTCTTGTAGCTATTTGAATTTCTCTTCCATTAATAGTTTTTTTAAATTGGATGCCCTTAGACGCTATTTAGAATGGCCCTCACGTGTTTTTTTCTATAATGGCCAGGCTACGTTAGGTTTATGAGGTATTAATTTTGGATATTATTTTCTTACTATCCTAATATCCCCCGTTTTATATAAGATGGTGCCAAAAAGCAATCCCACCTGGTCGCAAGATTTACCTCGGGCCGTTCCTGGTTTATTACCACTATTTTTCATGCTCAAAGTGTAAATACTGCTCGGCAAAGCTTTTTTCTTGCTATTTTGAATGACTGGTGTCAATAGTTAAGTTTTTAGGACCACACTGTGGTTTCACATGTTCTTTCCAAACGAATGTTGGTTAGTTCTCTGGTTCTCAGAACATTGGAACTAGTGTGTAACAATAATAAGATAATTTCGATTTAATTTTAATTGCCTTTATTACAGGGCTGGCCAACAGTCACAAGACTATAAAGGCCAGAACTGAAAAGTACATAAGTATCTCACATATAAACATAATTACATCGATATTAAAACAAAATAAGCATTCATAGCTAAGAAAGGGTACATACAAATAATTAGTTACTAAAAGATAATAATAATTATAATAATAGTAATAATGATAATAGTAACTACGTTAACAAAGAGAGAAGCAGTGAGCATAAATCAGCATTGATATCGGATATAAGAACAAGAATAAAAACAGTAAATAGAATCACGCAAGTGCAGATATTAAAGGTAGAACATATACTGATTAAATGCGTGATAAGGGAGTTCCTTAAATAACTCTCTAAGTTTGGCTCTTCTTTTGGGGTGAATTTTGGATTGGACAAATCTAGAACATGCGCAATGGAAACAATGGGCAATAGGGCTGACTTTGGGTGAGCGGGAAATAATTTAGGGAAAAACTAACACCATTACACCCAGCTAGGATTTGAGCTCCACTTGCAAGCCAGTTCATATGAGGTTGACACCTTAGTCCACGTATCCACCGATGTGAGTCTCGATGATCCACGCTATTATTACTGACGGTAAAAGAGGCCACACACATGTCTAGCACCTACAGGTTGAAAATATCAGTCGAGCCTCTCACGTGCTAGACCAAGCCACTCTGTCTCGTGCGAGACAAGAGCCTTCTAGCTATTGACAAGTGCGACATGTCATGTCTCAGCCACTCTGTATCGTGTGAGACAAGAGCCTTCTAGCTAATTGACAAGTGCGACACGTCATGTCTCAGCCACTCTGTATCGTGCGAGACAAGAGCCTTCGAGCTATTGCCAGGTGTGACACGTCATGTCTCAGCCACTCTGTCTCGTGCACGCTACTGCGCAACCAGCAACCATATTCAATGTTGTAGTCAGAGATACCTACAATATTGCTCAAACTATTCGGTAAGTTCGACGAATTGAGGGGAGGAGCCCACCACCACCAAGATAGTCATCTTCTTCACTAACGACACCAGCACATCTTCCTCTGAGGAGGACATTTTCACGACTGACATATTACATGTGAGTGTGTGGCGGCTGCTCTAGCTTGCAGCTCGCAATTGTCATCTGAAATCTGTCAGAAGATATAATCGAGCAAGTGCTAGGCAAGTGTGCGGCCCACTTTAAACTTTGTGGGGACTCGGATCTAAAGTATAGAGCTGAGGTTTCGATATCAGCCTCTCTATTTGGCGTACTTGTTTGAAGGTCTAATAACTCTCACTTCTCAGTTTGGGGATGATAGATTCAGTTGACAGCATATGACTAGGGATAAAAGTTACACACACACACCTTATTTGTAATAATTGATTTCCGTTGGCTTTAGCATGTAAATATGATTTTTATAACATTGCAACTTCAAGAAACTTTCTAACTTACCTTTATAAATCCTTTAATTGCAAGCGTTTACGTGTCAGTAAATATAGGTGCTGAATGTATTGCATGGTGAAGATCGCTTATTGAAAATTGGACTTGCACTGCCTACATGACTGGAAGTAACAAGGAAAGATAGTCGAGAGGGAGAGAGAGAATGGCGGCCATCATGGATACTCAACTAATCAACAATCAAGAGATTAAAGGGGTAAATAAACTGACGTCATCGTACGTCAGAGTTTATATGACTAAGCCGAGATATTCTCTGTTTAAAAACATTTTTAACTACAGCTATTAACTGTCAAATGTTACGGTCACTACTTTCCCAACTATTCAATAACTTGTTCCTAGTGAAACCAGATACACTTTTCTTATTCCTTCTCACAAACGTCCATTCTGTTTTACTCTAAATTTTGTCATTTTTTAAATCCTTAATTTGAAATTTCATATTTTGGTTAAATCTTACGTTATACAAGTTGCAGGGCTGCCAAAGAAGCCCGCTAGGAATGCCGGTAAGTGTAAAGAGACGGAGATGGCCCTGGCGCCAAGATCTCATAATGGTCAAACGTTTATAAAATTGGTCCAATATTTTTTTAATAAATTTTAGTCTACGTTTTAATTTATGTTGCCAAATACTTTATAAATGAAGCGACACGTGATGACGAGGAACCTGGAGCAAAGAATTTACGACGTGACTACAAATTTGGATATTTCGAAGTTTCTACCAACCCGACTACCTACAAAACTTTAAGGACATCCATCAGGTATTATGAACCCATATTAACATTTTAAACATATTTGCATTTTGTATCATCAACGCCGGAGACTGCAAGACCCTATGGCACCACATCCACATTCACTTATGTTTTGGTCAAATTATTAATTTTTTTTCTACTTAAATTCACTGACAGACATTAATTTGCAACTTTAACATTTTTTGAAATATATTAATTTTAATTCTTTCAAACTACAACTTTGATGAGATACATTATAGCCAGAGTAATAGATTCAAGAAATAGCAACTAGCTATAAGATAAAAATTATTTATTTTATTATTTATACTTTTTTTATGTTTAAATTCTCTAACCTTAAATATTTTCTTCTTCAACGTAACAAATATCATACATTTGATTTCTGCCATATCTTATACTATTATTTGCTGATTTGACTCTGTTTCTTAAACTCATTACCATATTTATATTATTGAAAAAATACGTTTTTCCAGATAGTAAATTCGGCTTATATACTTTTTATTTCATCTCTCAATTAAAATGTTATATTTATAAACTAACATAACTCTGATAGGTAGAGTATATTTTATTTTGAACATTAGTTTTATTGGCAAACAATATAATTCTTTTAAACATCGACTAAATAATATCATTCTTTTAAACATCGACTAAATAATATAATTCTTTAAAACATCAATTAATTATTTGATAATAACAATATTCACCATCTTAATATTTTTGGTTTTAATTGTCTCGCCCCCCCATAAATAGCATTGTTACCTGGAGCTGCACTGGCTTTGGAGATGGGCAATGAACAACTCAAGGTGATTCATGTGTGACAAAGTTGAGGTCAGAAAGTTGATGTGTCAGGAAAGTTGATGTGTCAGGAAAGTTGATTATTTTCTTGAATAAAAAGTATTTTTATTAAACTTAAATATCAAGATATCATGCCAAATGTTCATCTACTAGGCACTTCCTTTTTCTGGCCTATAGTTTCGTCTGTCAAGCATTTCTTTACAGTGACCTACAGTTTCATCTATCAAGCATTTATTTGTACTGACCTATAGTTTCATCAGTCAAGCATTTCTTTACAGTGACCTACAGTTTCATCTATCAAGCATTTATTTGTACTGACCTATAGTTTCATCTGTCAAGCATTTATTTGTACTGACCTATAGTTTCATCTGTCAAGCATTTATTTATACTGACCTATAGTTTAATCTTTCAAGCATTTCTTTGAACTGACCTATAGTTTCATATGTCAAGCATTTATTTGTACTGACCTAAAGTTTAATCTGTCAAGAATTTCTTTGTACTGACCTATAGTTTCATCTGTCAAGCATTTATTTATACTGACCTATAGTTTAATCTTTCAAGCATTTATTTGTACTGACATTTGTCAAGCATTTATTTATACTGAACTATAGTTTAATCTTTCAAGCATTTATTTGTACTGACATATAGTTTCATATGTCAAGCATTTCTTTGTACTGACTTATAGTTTCATCTGTCAAGCATTTCTTTGTATTGAACTACATGTTCATCTGTCAAGCACTTACTTGTACTAACCTCCAGTTTTATCTGTCAAGCATTTCTTTGTTCTAGCCTCCAGTTTAATCTATCAAGCATTTCTTTGTACTGACCTACAGTTTCATCTGTCAAGCATTTATTTGTACTGACCTACAGTTTCATCTGTTAAGCACTTACTTGTACTAACCTTCAGTTGCATCTGTCAAGCATTTCTTTGTATTGACCTACAGACTCATCTGTCAAGCACTTACTTGTACTAACCTCCAGTTTTATCTGTCAAGCATTTCTTTGTAATAACCTCCAGTTTCATCTGTGAAGCATTTCTTTTTACTGACATACAGTTTCATTGGTCAGGCATTTCTTTGTTATATCCTACAGTTTCATCTGTCAAGCATTTCTTCGTATTGACCTACAGTTTCATCTGTCAAGCATTTCTTTGTTCTAACCTACAGTTTCAAGTGTAAAGCATTTCTTTGTACTAACCTCCAGTTTCATCTGTCAAGCATTTCTTTGTACTAACCTCCAGTTTCATCTGTCAAACATTTCTTTGTACTAACCTACAGTTTCATCTGTTAAGCATTTCTTTGTACTGACATACAGTTTCATCTATCAAGCATTTCTTTGTTCTAACCTACAGTTTTATCTATCAAGCATTTCTTTGTATTGACCTACAGGTTCATCTGTCAAGAACTTACTTGTACTAGCCCACAGTCTCATTTGTGTGGCACTTCCTTGTACTAACCCACAGTTTCATTTGTGAGGCACTTTCTTGTACTAATCCACAGTTGTCTCTGTCAGGCATTTCCTTGTACTAAGCTACAGTGTCATCTGATATGCACATCCATGTACTAACCCACAGTTTCCTCTGTTAGGTACTTCCTTGTACTAACCCACAGTTTAATTTGTGAGGCACTTCCTTGTACTAGCCTACAGCTTCCTCTGCCAGGCAATTCCTTGTATCATACTAGATATAATATATTAAGTTTTAAAGTGTGTGGCTTATAACATTGCTATTTAATATCTACATCGTAGCTGTGTGTTTCCGGCTGGTTAACTCGCCAGCTCCAGTGGGTATCACTCAATAACCTCCCCGTATCTGTCACGAAGACAGTCATTCTGCGGCCATGATGGAGCTGAACTGCTAGTAGTGCAGTATTGAGAGCGAGATTCATCTGATACCTCAGCCCACGTACCTCATTCCATCCTGGGCCCGCTACTCACGACACATAGCAAGTAGCTGGTTATCATACAAGTATAGCCCACAACAGACCTAGTCAGCAATACTCTGACTCATGCGGGCAGCGATTGCTGTGTCGACAAGGGTACAAATCATTCTCATCCCCACAGAGTCTTAATACCCGTACGGTCTTTCTGCATTTTAATTTTAAAAACACCGAGGGGGAGGAGTAGGGTATGACCCATACTTGCATGGAGGAGAAACTATTAAATAAAAAAATCACCATTCGTACAATTAACCGGTGTATTGTGACTGTTGGCAAAATTCCTCAATTAACCTTCTGTAAATGCTACTGTTGCATTTGAGCAACAGCTGTAATGATTTTGAAAATTAAAGGTGATTAGGTCGGATCCTCTCCAAGTATTCATAAATTAGCTCCTGCTGCGTAGTATGATGTTATCAAACATAAAAAAAAATATTTCCCGAGATAAGCCTACAAGAGTTTTAATTTGAAACATGCAGGAAAGTTGTGAATAAGCAACGGCGCCAGTCGTTATGTCATATGTCTGGCTCATTGCCACCATATGTTTACATTGCAAGTTCTATCACGTGTCTGAAAGTTATATCAAGCTGCTTTATTTTTTCTGTAGTTGTTATGCACGTGCGATTGCTATTATACAGAAAAATACGAAATGAAGGAAGGAACTCGTGGAAGAAAGGTATCTTAAAAAAAAATTTAAGTAACTCTTTTAAATAATATTTTTTGTAATGTTTTTTCTGTTTTGTAGATTAGGTTACAAAGTTATAGGCAATGTAGTTTTGTATTTATCATTTTATATGTACTTAATGTATCTTATAATAATAAACCATATTTTTATAAGATTTTAATATTATTGTAACTTTTAATAATATTACAAAAATACAATAGTATTCGAGTATTTATTTAATAATATTGCTTCAATAGTAATATTATGTACTAAAGTATGTGTTTTTGATTATTATTAAGAACACTATAGGATATCGCAAAAATGCAATGGCGCCTGTCCTCATGTTATGTTTTTAGCGCAACTCCCTTAAAATTAATTCTACGATCAACCCAACAAGATAGAAGCGATGCTATCTGTCATTTTATAAAGACGAATAAATCCATGATTAAAGTCATAACTCTCACTTCTGACAGGAATCGATCCAGAAAACCTTATCTCAGAAATTAGACGCACCTCTAATGAAGCTACGGTGTTAGCACAGTAATAGTTTTATTAGTATATCATGTTTTGCACCTCATCTACATATTCGCATTTAATTACACTAATGTGTCAGAGAGGAGGAAGTTTGAATTTACAGGAAATATACTTGCATTTGTGTGGAGAGAGATTGGGAGACTACCTAGGAAAAATAAATCAGTACATCAAGTTGGGATTAGAGATCCGACATCTTCGCCTTTGACAAAACAGACCATATAAAACTGACGTCTTTGTCCGTATGTCGACTTATACGAGTTACATACTGTACATCAGGAGTTGACAAGCTTTTCGGATCCGTTTCAACTTTTAAAATTATAAAATATCCCACGATCATCCATCATTTGCTATTTTTATGGTCTATTTATTTAATTTTCATCCCTTGAATTCGATATTTTCTCAAATACTTATATCCTCATTTTTATTGAAAAAACTATATAATAAAATGTAAAACCTTCTCTGGTGGCCGCATGGTATAAGGCGCTACTCTTGCATTGTATTAGACTGCCAATAAGAGGGAGATCAAGGTTCGAGTCTCGATCGGTTGTACTGATGGTTTTTCCCAATATATGATTTTCCACTCTTGCTACATGCAAATGCGGGTACACTTCCTCCAAACTCAACCTTTCTAATCCCTAACATATTAGTGTAATTAGTACATGTGCGTATAACCTGAACGGATAGTAAGACACGGTGAGAATATTAGTAGTAGTAGTAGTAATAATAATAATAATAATAATAATAATAATAATAATAAAGCGTCTGAGAGTCCAGGTAATGCCAATTGGTCCCAGACACAATGAAACAAAAATCCTTACCTACACCTCCAAGGGGAAGAGGGTGGGAAACGCTTGCGGCTAACGTAGGAAGGGACCGAATACATAGGGCAAGAATTCTTTACAGTTTCCAGTTATATTTTGAAGGCGAAGGAGATGGTAGGGCTCAGAGACACCATCTTGCCCTTGGAGTGAGAAATAACCGTTAAAGGTGGATGAACCTTTCAGAGGTCAATGACATGGGATGCAGAAAGCAAGGGGAAACAACCAACCATTAAATACTCTTATGGTATTCCTGGTCCCACTGGACAAAACTTTCATAGACATGGTTGTTCCTGATAGAAAATATTCCAGAATAATATGTCCACAATCGGATCTCCAGTTGGGTATTTTCCCAGGAGAAAACGTCTATGCGAGAGTTAAGAATATTAGGAGAAAGAAAGAAACATTTGGTTTGAGAATTGGTGCTTGGAATATGAGAATAATTAAAAGGAAAGGAAAATTAGATAATGTGAAGAACGAAATGGAGAGATATAGCATAAGCATTCTAGGATTTAGAGTAGTACGATGGGAAGAATAAGAAGAGATGGAGGCTGGAGAATTCAAGATAATTTATAAAGGATGAGATCATAAGGAAGGAGGCGTTGGATTGCTGTATTGCAAGTACTGGATAAGAATATAGTTGAGGTAATGTCTGTTAGTGACAGGGTGCTAGAAATCAGGATATTGAGATCCCTTTTTTTCCTTATTGCCTATTTTACACTTTTTTCATTTTTACCCTTTTTACTTACCCTTTTTTAATTAATTAGATTTACTTTAGACCCTTTTTGCCTTCTTCAAACTTTTTTAGCATTTTTACCCTTAACTATTTCTTCCAGACAAAGCCAGGTACTTCAAGCTAGTAGAATAATTCAAATTTACATTTTCATATTAAACTATTTAAATTTCCGATAACATTACAAATTATGGTCTATCAAAGCTATCTTGAACCTCAATAGGCCTAACTATTTGTAATTAATTGATATATTTGCGAGCTTAGAAGACTCACATATCTTCTTTTAATTATGATATAGTTTTCTTACGCGATGCACTGAGAATTACTGCGAGATTGACCTGCTGCCGACCAATGCTGCATATTATAGTTTACTTGTAAATGAGAGAGAGGATCAGTAATTACATTCTCACTTGAATATATGATTGTAATTTGCTGACGAGGTAGAATGACGCCGCATGACCTGACAAGAACATATATTTTCGTATATTATTTTATTATTGACAGGCTCCAACATCAAGGTTTACCACATTACCACACGTCACCTCTGTGGGATAAAGTCAATATTACACTTACAAATGAAACATCAAACGAACGAGAGATTTACGGTGGGGAGGGACGGATTAAATTAGCAAACACCATAGAAAATAGATTACTTTCACACGTATGAAAAATTCATGAGCTCTTCTGTATGGAGAATAAATTTAGATCATGTTCCAATATGTTAGATATGTGTGATCTTCCCCTTCTTTTAGCGAATGATGATTCACTAAGCTAATGCCAATTGTTAAGAGAAGAGGATTAATTCAATCAGTGGTACATTATTAAAATACGGTAAGTAATTCAACCAGGGGTACGTTGTTTAGAGAGGAGGATTAATTAAACCAGATGATTAATTCAACCAGTGGTACATTGTTTAAAGAGGAGGATTAATTCAACCACTGGTACAATGCTTCGAGTGCAGGACTAGTTCAACAATTGGTACCTTGTTTAGAGAGGAGAATTAATTTAACCAGTGGTAACTTATTCAGAGAGAAGGATTAATTCAACCAGCGGTACCTTGTTCAGAGAGAAGGATTAATAATTCAACCAGTAGTGCATTGTTTAGAGAGAAGGATTACTTCAACGAGAGGTACAGTGTTCTGAAAGGATTAATTCAACCAGTGGTACCTTGTTTGAAGAGGAATATTAATTAGTTCAATCAGTGGTACATTGTTTAGAGAGGAGGATTAATTCAACCAGTGGTACCTTGTTTGAAAAGGAAGATTAATTTAGCCAGTGGTACATTGTTTAGATAGGAGGATTAATACAACCAGCAGTACATTGTTTATAGATAAGGATTAATTAAACCAGTGGTACCTTGTTTTAAGAGGAAGATTAATTAGTTCAATCAGTGGTACATTGTTTAGAGAGGAGGATTAATTCAACCAGCAGTACATTGTTTGAAAAGGAAGATTAATTTAGCCAGTGGTACATTGTTTAGATAGGAGGATTAATACAACCAGCAGTACATTGCTTATAGATAAGGATTAATTAAACCAGTGGTACCTTGTTTTAAGAGGAAGATTAATTCAACCAGTGATGCATGGTTTAGAGAGGATCACTAATTCAACCAGTGGTACATTGATTATAGAAAAGGATTAATATAACTAATGGTACCTTGTTCAGAAAAAAGGATTAATTCAACCAGTGGTACCTTGTTCAGAGAGGAGGATTAATTCAACTAGTGGTACATTTTCTAAAGATAAGCCATAAGGATTAATTCAACCAGTGGTACCTTGTTCAGAGAGGAGGATTAATTCAATCAGTGATACCTTTTTCAAAGAGGAGGATAAGGTCTGGCAAGGAGCTGTATCGGCGCACCCACCCCTTTTCCTTTCCGCCAGAAAAAATCCCCTTACCAAATTATCCACATTGTTTATTAAAAAATTACTGCTAAAATGAAATTAACTTTTCATTTAGATGTGAATGCTTTAATCTAATTGAGTAAATGCTCCAAATAATTATCGGTTTAAATAATAAAGTATTATAATGAATTATAAACTATAGTCATTAAATTAATATATACTTTGAATAAATCTATATACACTATACACAATAAATTATACATTATAGAAATTTGATCAAAGTTTGTGCTCCAAAAGTTGTTTTGTCACTATACTTTTTTAATATGTCATATCATTGAGTAATGGAAATTAATAATTTACTAATTTTTTAAGGTGCTAATTGAACTCTGTTTGGATGAACACCTCATACCACTGTGACCTTTTAAAGTAGCTCCAAGTCTGTTAGTTAAAACCTTCCATCTTCTTGTGGAACCACTGAAAAAATTAAAGCGTTGTTGTATAGTTCCAAAAAATGTTACGATCATCAGTGAAACACTTGAAACATGGGTACCAACAATAGGAAGCACAGGGTACGTATCTCACCAAACCATTAATTTTAGACAATCTTACTTGTACGCCACTATATTTTCCAGCCATGTTGCTGTCCTTATCATATGCTTGATCACGACAGTCATCGATTTTCAGACCTTCCGCCTGCAGCTGTAATAAAATTTAATTTGAAAGGCCCTTAATGATTTTTTTCATTCATGTTAATAATATAAATGAAACTTTTATCCTGTTAATAAAGGCCATCTAATAGGCCCATAAACCTTGTAGCTTATCTCATCTGATCCATCCGAGCACTTTCTGAGGTGCTGTTGAGGATGATAAAAAAATATTTATCTGGATTAATTTTTTCCAAAATTAATCCTTTACTTTCTCCGCTATCAGCAAAATCAAATCTTTTTTAAAATAGCTCAGAGCTTGTTTATTTGCTTTCATGTAGACCACGTTAAATGCTAGCTGGGAGTGATAGTTGCTTATCAATTCCAAAATACCAAAGAATATGCCACATCCAGTTGCCCCTACGATTTCACACCGATTGCCTCCACAAAATGCCAGGTTTTAGGCACAAAAAATTGTAACATTGACAGCAACATTTAGAATGTTTCTCTGTTTCTCAGTTTCTTTCATAAGTTTTTTTTTACATTTCAGCATCCAGAGTTTTACCAATTCTCAATTCCCTGACAAATTATTTCCATGTCAATTAGCAGGATCTGAGTTTTGGTCTCTTGTAAAAAAATTAATACGGAACAAATTGACCATCTTTAGATTGTATATAAATCATTTGCCTTTTTACACGTGCCCCACTTTTTAGAAACTTGAAAATGTACTGCGTGTCAATATGTCTTCTGTAATTATTTTGAGGTTGGATATTTGGACAAATCGACTGTTTCAGCTCTATGATCAACAAGCTGTGTACGAACACTATAATTTATTTTGGGAATTCCCAGCCATTTTGCAGGGTCTTCATAAGCAATCACCTATGCTCTATTCGGCTACTATTGCCGTTTGATTATTTTGGATCTTGTTCTTTGTCAGTCATGGTTTCATTAGTCACACATTGTTAAACATCAGCTTCATGGCTCTGGTAGTTGCCCATTCCTATATACGCTAAATGGGGTCGATCTGCTCCATAATGATCTGTATTACAACCAATACCAAGAATATTTTTCTTTCAGATAACTCTCCAAGGAACGCATTCTTTTTGTATGGGGTGCAGCCAAACATCAAGACCTACAGATAGAGATGCTGTAGTTTTTCTCAGTCTCTTTTCAGCTTTATAAATGCACAGCCAGATGACTGTTTATGTACCAAGTTGTATTGTAATGGTTTATACTGTTTTATTACATTTTAACCACTACGCAACACTGTAAACTGAACTGGCAGTAGGTCTTAGTTCACACACTGTATGAATGCTTGAGTGAAGATTTACTGTATCTGTCTGAGAGGTGTATTTATACCACGGCAAGATATCTAGAAATTACTGCATTCTACGTGAACCAAGTACTCAAAGCGTAAATAGTGAGGTCGAGGCTAGGAGGAAGGATGAAAAGATTACCACACCTTGGTGCGAGAAGAACTGGAAATCTCTCCAGTGTTTGAACGTGCCACGAGAGAGGCTGGGAGTCCCCACACAAATAATGTGACACTCCAGAAGCTCCAGCAGTTAACCGTCATCCCATCAAATGCTCATATCCCAGATCCAGTTCTTCTCTAAACACACCGGAAAATAATTCTAAAGACATAATAAATTTAAAACTATTTTTACCAATATATTAAGGGCTACATTCATGATTACATTAGAAATTATCTTCTTAACCCCACTCTAATAAAATATCCTACTATTTATTTTTCCTGTATTTCTCAAATTACCAGGTAAAATTGGTGAAATCTGAATTTTATTCAACTTACTTACTCAATTAAGATCTAAACTCAAGAATTCATTGTCGCACTTAAAAAAGTACGCCACCTAACACTATCTTAAGATTGTTCAACCCAGTCTACTTAATTAAACCTATTTCTTTCTTAAACTAGTTCAATCCTATCTGCTTCACTACACCTTATCTCTATCTTTAGCTAGTTCTATCCAGTCCATCTGATTACAACCTATCTTGAGCTAGTTCTATCCAGTCCCCCTCATTACACCCTATCTCTATCTTGATCTAGTTCTATCCAGTCCACCTCATTACACCCTATCTTGAACTAGTTATATCCAGTCCACCTCATTACACCCTACCCTATCTTGAGCTAGTTCTATCCAGTCCACCTCATTACACCCTACCCTATCTTGAGCTAGTTCTATCCAGTCCATCTGATTACAACCTATCTTGAGCTAGTTATATCCAGTCCACCTCATTACACCCTATCTTGAACTAGTTATATCCAGTCCACCTCATTACACCCTACCCTATCTTGAGCTAGTTCTATCCAGTCCACCTCATTACACCCTACCCTATCTTGAGCTAGTTCTATTCAGTCCACCTCATTACACCCTACCCTATCTTGAGCTAGTTCTATCCAGTCCTCCTCATTACACCCTATCCATATCTTGAGCTAGTTCTACCTAGTACACCTCATTACACTATAAACATATATTATCCTAACTAATTCAAACATCTCTCTACCATTTTTATGTGAGAATATTAATTAATATACGGCAGACGGGAACGTGAGATAACTTTCATAATTTTAGAGTTTTAATGACAAACAAGCTTTTTGGTTACAATAAGTAATGTAAAGTCTTATTAGATATATTTATCTTAGTTTTCTACTCATAATTATCTCAACCGTTACTGAATAATAGCACTAGGCATTGCGGAGTTTGAACCTTTCCTCTTCATTTTAAAATGTTTATCACCAAAAACAATACTCTCATGACAGATATTTAAGGACTGTTGGGTTTACTATTCGTAGTGAACTTAACTAAACGTAAACCAATGTATGAATTATTTTGACAAATTAAAAGGTTTATTTCTATAAAAACTGCAGGTACCTATATTAACTCAAACTATTTTCCACTCCACCTTGAATGGTGCCAGTAAAACATTGAATGTTATTTATAAAACGTTACATTATAGAGAACTCTTGAAATCTAGACGGTATTTTCAGACTGGTCTTTATCACTCCATTATTCCTGTTGAGGTGTATTTATGAGTCAGAGTAAGAAGCAATCCAATGTCATGTTGGTTCTGTGAGTGTTTAGAAATACTCGTTCCGCCTCTCTGTCTCCAGCCAGTAAACCGTGAGGTCCCTCTTTCAGAAACCTGAAAGCTCCAGTAGAAATGAACTCGTCCCACGAACTGGCAGGCGGTCGCACTAACGTCCCAGAACCAACACGACCGTCTCATTTGAATAATATGAATACAGTTTTGATAGGAACAAAAAAAAGTGAAACTAAAATTAAACTTGAAAGCCATCCAGCGGGGTCCGGGTGGGGATGGGGGTGACGGACATTAACATGGTATACAATGTGGCTGTACAGTCACTGCTGATGAACGTTGAGCAGATTGGACGGGGTTGAAAATTGAGCTGTATTTGTGGCTAGCTTAACGGCTGAGGATAGATTTGTTAGTGGTAGTCAAATGTATTTTATGAAATAAAACATGTACCTTTACATTTAATTTAAATATGCTAAGCAGGAACTTATTCGTATAGACATAATACATTTCCTTCAAAGCATGGTTATTGAACTGAGACCTACAAGTTAATACCCAAACTTTAAAGTTAAATGACCCACATCAGTAGGCACGCGTAGCAAGGCATCAAGCTCGTCTCGTCTGAATTCCTAGTGACGGGGTGTTTGGTACTAGAATCCTCGGTCGAGTGTACTGAGGTAGTGTTTTCATATATAGTTGCTCACTCGTTGCTCACTCGTCTTCCATGCACGTACATTTTCTATAAATATTTCCGTTTTTGAAAAACAAAAAATTGCCCGTGATAGCGCTTAAAAAGAAGAAAAAAATTAGCCCTGGTCAAATAAATCGGTTAACAACTTTTTCAATAAGAAATAAAAATCGCGAACAATGGCAATTTTTTGACATTTAATAACAGGGGTTGTAAATATCGTAGAAGCTTGTTTAAGGGCTTAAATTGTATATCTTGTTAGTGTTTACCTACAATAAAAATTTCGTGCAAAAATAATCAAACTTTTTGCGGAAATCGTGGGTATGTAAAATCAGGTGTTCTCGAAAAACGGCTTGGAAGCCGCCAATAATGGTCATAGAATGATTTTTTAAAGCTCTATTTGTTCGCAAAGATTTTATCTACAACCTCAATATAATGAAATGTAAGCAGGGTCAGATTTAATACCTAAAAAATACGTCTGAAAACCGAGAAAATATCAATGTTTCGATTTTAAAAAAAGGCAAATGATACAATGCCTATGTGAATCTTCAAAAATTGCCATTCACCTTTTGCTTCTTATGCGTCAATAATATTCCCACTATTAATATTTCGACGAGATACTCCACTTTACAACGCTCGAAGCCCGGCCGCCAGAGAGGATTCCCCCACCACGTCGCCACTTCTACTCCGCTCGCACGCCCGAGCGCCCGAAGTAACAAACACCCCGGTTTTCAGACGCGTTTTTTAGGTATTAAATCGAGCCCTGCTTACATTTCACTATATGAAAGTTGTAGATACACTCTTCGCAAACGAATAGCGGTTTGAAAAATCACTCTATGACCATTATTGGCCGCTTCCAAGCCGTTTTTCGGGGACACCCATGTTTACATACTTGCGATTTACGCTAAAAGTTTTGATTATTTTTGCACGAAATTTTTATTTTAGGTAAACACTAACAAGAGCTACAATTTAAGCCCTAAAACAAGTTTCTATGATAATTACAACACCTGTTATTAAATGTCATAAAATTGCAATTTTTCGTGGTTTTGATTTTTTACTTAAAAAGTTGTGAACCGATTTCAATCGACCAGGGCTAATTTTTTTTTTTCATTCATTTTAAGCGCTATTACAGGCTAATTTTTGTTTTTTGAAAAAAATTATTTCACACCTTAAAATTGAAAATACTAGTTTTCTGCACTTTTATAAAAAAAATTAACGTTAAAGCTACAAGCCGATTTAGTCCAAAGTATATACATTCAATTTCTACGATATTTCTCTTAATTATCACGTTGAGAAAGTGGATGGTTAATTTATTTTAAGAAAAAACTATCTTAACCTGGACTATAAATACAGTGTATAACGAAACAAAAATAATACAGTTTATTGTAATACGCTCAGTTCTACTACAGAACACTAATAAAAGGGACGTTTTAAAAGAACAACCTTTTTTATGTCTGTATTTTTTTAATGGTGCGAATCTTTCCCACATTAAAGGTAATCCTACCTACGTTTTACCCCTGTTTCCTTGGACAATTTCAACTCACAAGTCCAATTTTGTGATTTGAAAATACTTAATAAAATTTAGGCAAGTCGTCGTTGGGATTAACTTTAATGTGGGAGGTATTTAAAAAAAATAGAAATGATATAATTACAAAAACTTGAAAATACAAACACTTTGTTTGTTTAGTGGTAATTAATATCCAGGGCTATCAACAGTTAAATTGCAGTTTGATGGAAGGTTGTATTCCGTGGGCCACGATGGTTCTGGGATAAAGGGCTTGCCTCAGGACCCGATGTTCATGGGTTCAAACCCAGCTGGGTTTAACGAATTTTTACCGAGTTATGAAAATCTGTAGCACGATTTCATTCTTAAGAGAAGTAAAGCCGCCAGTCCTATGTCAATTGTGGCATGTAAAAGAACCCTGGAACGTATGTGAAAATATATTTCCAGCAAAATGTTTGGGCTGTTTCTTGTTTGCTCTTAGAAATCCAATACGGAAAGCAACGTGAATCTACCTTATCTTCAGGACTTTACTAGGACATGTGCCTTATCCCAGATGGTGTGGGTGGCTTTAACTGGCTGAAGGGTTTAGTGCATACCCAGCTCCGAATGGATGGGAAACACATCAGGACCAACTCTCGGGGAATGACTTATTAGTATTATTATTAATATTATTATTATTTAGTATATAGCTTATTCTAAACCCAGTCTCATATATATATATATATATATATATATATATTAATTAATTACAAAGGAACTATCATATATTTATATATATATATGATAGTTCCTTTGCAAAGTTTCTTGAACATGAAGTTACAATGTTACTAGAAAAATAGAGGCTACTTAAGTTTTAATTTTATTTTCTTGTCTACTCTGCCTTTTGAAAGGGAGAATTAATTTATTTGTTTGAATATTAAAATATGTAAGTGAGAGGTCAAATAAGAGTAAAGGTATGTTACGGGTCTATTAGGAAAAAAAGCCTCAATTCTAAAGGATTTGGATATAAAAAATATAGCTTATATGTTAACCGGACGTCCAGGTTATGCCCATGCGAATACATTTCAACACAATTGGTACAGAGGTTTGGCGGGATCTAGAAACAAACCAACAGAAAAATTACATTTCATTTTTATATATTAGTTAGATATTATTTAATATTTAACAGCCCGCTTCATTGGGCGAATTATCTAAGGCGCTACTCACGCAGCAAATTGAACTGTCAATGATGGGAAGATCGAGGATAGATTCTTGGTTAGGTGTAAGGATTTTTCCAAAATTGTTTTCCATTCTCCTTCAATGCAAATGCAGGTACATTTCATCTAAATATAACCTTCAAAATTTCTAAAACCATTAGCGTAACTAGTACATAAGTGTATAACCCTAACTGTTAGTAAAACTCGATACTAAATATATGTATATATATTTATATAAAGATAATTTCGAGTAAATTTGCACTTTAGAGGTTTCCTCCAGCTAATCCTCTACTATTGATTCTAATACTTATTTAGTGTACCATAGTGACAACTCTGTAAACTGATGAATTACTGTTTGAACTGAACAAATGTTTTAACTATTATTTATAGTAGATTGACTGTACACCTAAAGTATTCATGAGCATTTCCTGAATACATGAACTTAGACTAGATTCACAGTCTATGCTTGGTATTGATAAGGCTATAGAAGAATATATAATTAAGAAATGAAATGAGGTAATGACATTAAAAATAATCAGAAGATATGAAATGATTTAAGTGAAAACGAAGAAAAGAGGATAGAAGGAAAGCAATGGAATTTGAAAACAGGAAAGATAATAATCAACCTGAAAGATAGTTATAGATGGAAAAGAGGTAAAATCAGAATGGAATCGATACATTGAAGAACTATATGATAAGGACAATAGACCGATATATATGGAACTAGAACTAGAAGAAAAAATAGAGATTGAATAAAAGGGCTTAATGTACTGAATAGTGAAGTATAAAAGGTCATAAAGTATATGAAAAGAAAAAATATATTAAACATGATATAAATCATATGACAATGACTCGAAATTTCCTAGAGGTGACAATGATTGCAATACTGGAGAAAAATAAATACAATTACAACAGGACCAACAGTTTTATATCACATTCGGAAAAGATGGCAGCTAAAATACTCAGTAAGGGAAAAGGAACCAGCGATGCTATTGAAATGCTAAGAATATAGCGGAAAGAGATCTTAAGTTAGAATGTAATTGGTTGAGAGTTAATGGTAGTATTTGTCGTTTTTATAGCAAACAAATCTTCTCAGCAAAGTAAATTGAATATTTCTCCAGGTGAAATTCAGAGCTTAATTTTCTTCACACAATAATCTCAACAGTTGTTTAATACTTGTAAGTGTCTCCTAGAATTTGATAAGTTTTTATCATAATTTAAAAAGTATATCATCAAATGCTAATATGCTCATGCCAAATATTCAAGAACTGTTGATGACACTGTGGGAAGAAAATTAGCCTTTATATTTATACTGGAGAAATATTTTATCTATTTCACCCCAAAAAAACTTTTAACTACGAAAACTGCAAAAAACACTTACCTTTTCTCACGTCCCCTTCCATCCCACCTTAAGGAAGAAATATGCGCTTGTATCATCGAGTGAAAAAAGTTTTGTCTGGATAAACTAGAAGAAACGGATGAAAATATTTAAGGACATAGAAATTTAATGAAGATATAGAAAATTAATTTAATAAAACTTGTACATGAAGAAAATATTAAAAGTAATATAGAATATAGGACACATCAATAGCTTGGAGATAGGAAGAGAAGCAAGACAAAGTGTGGTGGGCTAAAAGTAATAATGGATTATACGTTTATTCACTTTTCCTAAACATCTTTACTTCAAACTATTAAAAAAACCGCCACTAATAATATGTTTCTACTTATCATGATCTCAGCTTATGCAGTCTAATTATCGGTTACATGTACAATCTTATTACAACTCATTAGTCAATGGATTGTCTAAATACTCTATTCTATTCTACCAACTCCTTCAACTTTACAGAAGACTTGAGCAGAAAGAAGGAACGTCGCACGCAAGCGTATGAATCTCCCCGCCACAGTCAACTCTTCTAGCCGAGAGAAGTAAGCATCACGGGATCAAATACCAGCTCACTACTAAATTGGAACGATGCACAAGGAAATATTACTTCTCCCTCCTTGCCGCTATTTTGATCATATTCATTTTGGTGTTCAGTCCATTAATACAACTTATTATTCAATCAACGGCTGAAGGAAACATTCTACTACGTTTGAGTAATCTACTGTTCAACGCTTATCTGATGTATGTGAGGAGGGTATTGATGGACTCACTGGCTAGAGAGATTAAAAAAAATGTTTTAAGTCTCCATATGAAAAAGATTTATTCTCTTAAAGTCTGCTTAGAAGTGTTAGAATAAGTTTAAATTTTTGTCTGTTGGATGGCAGGCACTTTGTCTGTTCATTTATTTAAAGTTAATTTAGTATCTAATAAAGCTATTTGTTTAGTTTTATCTTACTCACTTTGTATATTTCATCGTGTTGCTGTGATGCTTTGCATACTTGAGTATTATAATTGTGTAGAAATCCTAGCTTATTAGCTTGCAATAGGACGTGTACAAGTCTTGAATTAATATAATGTCTGTTTGTTGTCCTTAGGAGCCAGTATGTATATTTTCGAGTATCTTAATATATAGACGTTAGTGTTCTAATGGTTTGTATTATTTCCTGTGGCAGTTGGGGTCAAGGTAACTTTGTTTTATTTCAGAATGGTTCTGCCATTATTTATATAAGTGTATTTGACCACTATTCTGACTTATGACAGTGGGGATAATTCCTATAGAGCTTGTTATCCATCCCTTCGACTTGGAGGGCAACTGGATTATGTAGTTGATGTTCCGACGGCGGTGACGTCGTGGTCAGACACGCGTGGGTAGGAAGAAGGTAGGCGAGTGTGTTCCGGCAACGTTAGTCGCGGTGGAAC
>CABFWO010007003.1:12441-27433 GCA_902155825.1 Timema genevievae
GACAGACAGACAGACAGACAGACGGAAATTCAAAAACCACTTTTTCGGATTCAGGGAGTCATGAAACGTCAAGATTCATCAAAATCTCGAGTTCGATTTTTTTGACGATCACCATACTTTCTCTACCTGTAAGATAGAGAGAAAGTAAAAATACATTATTAATAATACTTTTGGAAATGGACAAATACAAAAACCTAATTTTCTATTTACCATCTAGCATAAGTGATGAAACCCAACGGCTGATAGTCGAACCCGGGACTCTGATATCAATAAGCACATATTCTACTAACATAGATAAGCCTCGGACAATTAATTGACAGGTTTTTAAACAGGTTTTTACACTAATAGTGTGTAGTAACCCTTCCAAACATTCCTAAAGATATCCACGTCATTAATTAGTTACATAGTAGGACGTACTGCAATGCAGTCTGTGGTTTTGACTTCGTGTATTTAACATGCAATCGGCCATACAAAGTCCGTCAGTAAATAGTGGGGTTGGCATGTGTGATTTTCTGGTTAATTGGTCAACAAATGAGAAGTGGCTCTTGTTTACATCAATTGAAGGGAAGGAGGGGGAGATGGATCATCAATAATTTACAGCAATTAAAAACCAGCGGTGCAAGAAATGGACGTACAAATGAATGTGCACTAGAGCCTCGCACGTATCTGGTAAAAGGTGCAAGTCATTTGTCTCGACAGAAATCGATGGCATGTACTTTTTTTTTAAACGCAGGAAACATTCTTAGAACTTCACCAATACAAAACCCTTTTGTGTGTGTGTGTTAACCGTATCTTAGTAACCTTTCAGGTTGTACGTATGAGGTTTTTAAAGTTTTAAAGCTCTTTGCAAAATATATTATTTAGTTTACTGCCTTACATTTTATCTTTTTGAGCTTACATTCATCAAACATTAGTCATTCATTACTTACCTAAATAAGATGGAAATACAGTATAAATATTTGAATGACATTAACCTAAATATAACCAACCAGATTTAAAGCTCAGACTGTCCCGTTGTTGGAAGCTAAAGCAGATGAGAATAGTGCCCTAGCGCCTTATTTCATTTGCCCATTCATGCGGCTAGGCCTTGGTTATTACACTTGGTTTTCCATTTGAGCCCATATCATGGCTCATTAGCCGGGATATTAAATATATGACTACGATTGAATCAGAAAACTTATCGAAATGTGGTTTTCTAAATTATTTAGCTACCCACAACGACATTAGAATATGATCAATATTTATTCAATTTTAAGATAACTAATTTTTTAACGCTTTGATGTATTTTTTTAATATGATAAATTTGATAAACCGGTTTTTATCCCAGCATTTTCTAAAGTAGAATACAGAAAACCGCACCACAGTGTGACACCTAGTTCAAGCTATGTTACCTGTCTAAGATACGTCCTCTCCGTGGGGTGATGGGCACCTAAGTGACCATCCCATCTAACGCTCGATTAAAAGGGAAACTCAGATGCACAGTTAAACTCGAACTATAAATCGCATCAAAGTGGGGCTCTTTGCATTATCGACTAGACAACAACGATATAAAGACTACTGAAACAGTTTTTTTTTAAATTTTGAAACAACTTTTTAATTATTTATTTTAGAATGATAAAATAGTAAATCTCAGAATACACACAAAACAATATTTTTACCAGTTGTTCTCTATGCTTGTAAAACAGGTTATCTAACCTTAAATGACTTAAGGAAATTTAAGGTGTTCAAAAACAAGGTGATTACGAAGATATTTATCTGAAAATATTGGTAATTGGGAAATAATACATAATGATAAGTTACATACCCTGCACTCATTACAAGATTTTTTAAGGATAATCAAATATCGCAGATTGCGGCGGGCAGTAAATGTAGCGCGAATGGAATAATCTAGAACCATTTTCGGGGTACTAATTAGCAAGCCCAATGGGAGGAGACCATTGGGAACATCTAGATACAGATGGGAGTATAAAATTAAAATGGACCTGAAATAAATAGGGTGAAAATGAGGTGAACTGGGTAGAGTTGGCTCAAGATATGAATAGGTAGCTAAATATGGTAAAACAGTTTAACTGTTCTCATTTCCACCGTTTTCTAATGTAGACTACAATCTACTACACCACGATGTGACGCATAGTTCGAGCTGTATTGTCTACCTAGGTCAAGCACTCTACAGGGAGATGAGAAAGGCTCTCAAGAGGTTTAAGATTTATTTCGTAATTTTTTTTTTTACAGTTTCATTTATATATAATTTTAACGAAATTTATTTTTGCATAAGGATGTCACATACAAAAATCATGTTGTTGTAAGCACAGGATTTTTAAATATCTCTTTGAATGGCAGCTTTCCGATGTTCACTAGTAAGTTATACTGATTAAACTCCTTGATTAGATTCATAATTGGTTGCACTGAAATTATGTTTGTTTTCATTTAATAATTAATAGATATTATTAGTCTGATACTATTGTAGTTTCCAGAATAAAGTTATTATAAGACGCTATGAGCCTGTATGCCTACAAATATATATAATAGGCCCACATATTTTAATTTTGTTTTAGCGCCTCGTTTTACTACCCGTTTGGTTATACGCTTATGTACTAATTACGCCAATGGTTTTAGTGATTAGGAAGGTTAGATTTAGAGGAAATGTACCCAAATTTGCGTGGAGGGAGAATGGTAAACAATTTTGGAAAATACCTCAGTACATCAGACCGATCTATCTCCCCGTCATCAACAGTATAGTATACTGTGAGAGCAGTGCCTTAATCTATGCGGCCACCGAAGTATGCTCATTTGTTGATAAACTGTACTTATAATCTTGTAAACATTTGTGAGAACCCGCTAGTATCCACATGAACATCAACCTTGTCATGTATGATTTACTGGTGACGGGAAGGTTGGGTGTTTAGTATACTGGAGGTTATTTCCAATTGCTTTGTCACTCTCACTCTTCGTAAATGTGGGTACATTTAGTTTAATTTCTATCTTCCTTACCCCTACTCTTTTAGTTTAACTAGGTGGGTAACACTGACGGGTGTTAAGGTGGGATGGAAGAAGACGCTAGAAAAGGCCAGTGTTTTTACAGGTTTTTTTTGGCAAAACATTTCTTTGGCTAAAATAAATAAAATATTGTTCCTATACAAACATAGAGCTTAATTTTCTTCACATGTGGATATCAATAGTTCCTGAATATCAATCACGAGCATGGTGGCATTATATAACAAACTTTGAAATGAAAAGTTGTTATATTTCAGAACAGCCTTTACAGATATTCAAGAAATTTTGAGGTCACCATGTGAAGAAAATTAATTTATATGTCTGTAACCTACTGGAGGAATATTTTATTTATTTAGGCAAAAAAAAAAGTTTTGCCATAAAAATTGCAAAAAACACTGTCATTTTTCGCGTCCCCTTTCATCCCACTTTAAGACGTGGGATACTAGAAAATAAATTAGAATTAACACATTAAATTAAGAAGATTTTATAAATCATAAACACATTTAATTCATGAATATAAACATATATTAACCTAGCTAAGTATTGATTTGTAACATATTTATTAGTGATATCTCCAAAATTAATAGGATTCACTCTCCAAATATTAGACAATTCGACCATCTCCTTTCTCAAACCAGAGTAGCTTGCCATGGGAACAATGCCATTTGTGTTCTTTAGTTGATTGTTTTCTATCCTTGCATAAGAAATCCAAACTAATTTGAAAGAGCCGGCCTTCAAAGAGATTCCATCGTCTTCGGATTACAATGAAAGTTGCACGCTGTATTTTTAGTGAAAGTGTAGCCTCTTTCTTGGCGTATTTATTTTTTAGAAAAGAAATCGGGATTGGCTTGTTTATAATTGATGGGTTCTTCCCTGAGAACCACGCAGTTGACAAATAAACCCCACGTTTCAAAATAATGACACTCATTCTTTCGTATTCACAAGATATGGAGGTGAAATAGTTTATAACAGCCATTATACAGGCAATGTTGTTACAATATCTGAACAATAATCAAAGTATTTAATTAAAGGTAAGTAAATAATTCAATGTAATAATAATTGAATGCGTGATAACCGCGTCGTAGAACATATATTTGTAGGATAAGTAGCCAGTTGGTGTCTACAGCATAATCTATCACCTACCATTAAACAACCCACGAGTATCGAGAACGACGAAGGAAGATCTTAAGCCTGACAGGTTCCGACCACGGGACCTTTGGTGACAATACACTTGGAGTTAAAACATTTGCTATATAATTAGCTTAGCTTGAAAGTATGTCTTTAAATATTGTCAGAATTTGCAAACTATTTTATTAGCTACTAGTTAACAACCTCAAATAAAATTTAAAAAATATTAGTTGCTTCAATTCGAAGCTCAATATTCTCACTTCGCTGATCGTTTTGTTTGTTATGTTAACCAACAAGATGATTTTTTTTTTTACGTTACGATTGTTCGTCAAGTGTTAAGTTTAAGTTTACGGGCTTAAGATAAGTCTGTTCTAAGTCGTGTGTTGAAAGAGCTTTGTGTTCAGAAGAAAAAAACAAAACAGGATAATCTCCACTCTCGCCCTCCTTCCCCCAACCCTTCTGGGGTAAAAAATAATGGAGCTACAAGAAAACTAGGAGATTGTGAACTTTTTCAGTTTGTTTGTTTGTTTTATTTCGAGTAACTATGTGGGCTAGAGATTGAAATCTACTCAAAACTTAGGTAATTTCAATTAACAGTTTTTTACTTTCTCGCTATCTTACAGGTAGAGAAAGTATTGTGATCGTCAAAAAAATCGAACTCGAGATTTTGATGAATCTCGACGTTTCATGACCCCCCGACTCCCAAAAAGTGGTTTTTGAATTTCCGTCTATCTGTCTGTACTTCCGACTAGAGCCTAAACTATTTTACCAATTAGGATAAAACTTGGTATTTAGGGTTTTCATAGGACTGCCCCGGGTAGTTTTTGGAATTAGATATATAACCCTAAAATTAAGGGTAGTTTACTGAAGGGAAAAAAAGAAAAAGTCAATTTTCTCAAAATCGGCTCTGGCGATTTTGATTAGATTTCATTTCAAAACATTTATAAATATTCCAAACAAAATGGCTACTCTCAATATTTCAGCAAAATGACTTTTAGGACTCTGGTCTGATGCATAAATTCTTATTTTGTATCATATCTCTGAAATGATTTGAGATCTGAAATTACTCATCATTGCAAATATGTAGATCTATTTATAATACAAATATTTTATTCGAAACATATTTTTTAATCGTGTTTTTCTAACTGCTGAAAACTCTTAAGTATAGTGGAACTAGGAAATATTCGTAATAGTGCGCTTGACTTTGATTCCTCCATGACAGGGGTTCTTAGCCTGAGGTATGGGAGCCAAATAATGGGGGTATGGGACTCGATCTTTGAACAATTTAAAATAAATTTTTTTTTAGATTATAATAAACTATAATCGTTATCAATATGAATTGATGTTTTGATTGCACATAAACTTGTGATTTGTCATTTGTCTATGAATAAATAATATAGAATCCTTTTAATTTTCTTTCTTTCAACTGTTCTGTTTTTAGCTATTCATATATAAAGTACCACCAAGATATGAACATCTTTTGAAGTCGTAATGGTACCTAATTAAACTGGTGATTAAGATTTCACCAGTATAGTGAAAGGGGTATGGGTACATATTGGGAGCTCCATTGGGTGTCTGTAATCGTCAAAAGGTTCAAAATCCCTGCCCTGAGCGAGCCTCTAAATCTCTCATCTTTGAATAAGTCGTCAATATATTTTATGTTAAACTTACTGATCCAAGTAAAGCAACCTTATGTATCTAGAGGCTGAGGCCTGCTAAAAAGTAGGTTCACATGTTAGATTTATCTCCATTTGAAATATCTTCTACTTTACCTTTTCTACTAATTATACATTAAAATTGTAATGGGCCAGCACACAACCACAGAAATGTTATACACATAATGTTTAACTTCTCTTCCTTGACTTCTTGCTTTGGGCTATGGACTAGTTTACTGTATATTACTTTTAGTCAATGTTCTCTTACTGAACCAACTGATTATATCAGTACACGACTTACAGACTAAATTAATTCTACAAGAGACTCAACATCAAGTCCCCCAGTTGCCAATTCACTATCGAAAAATGGGGATGCCCCAATTTACCAACTACTAGATCTGCTTTCACGTATTCACACGTCAGTTTTTGTGATGTTCAATTGTCACTTTTGATCAATATTATCAATAACTAATAATGTATAAAAATTTATCATTTTTGACTGATAAAAATATGTTTGTTTTCTAAGAAATTAATTTCTACCAGAATCATACTGCAGATAGTTTCCGATAGCTATAGTCCCATTTTCATAGTAAGAGCCTTTGTTTACTAATTGTTTACGTTTCCATTCTGTTTTATATTTAGTGACATCCTGCCTTTAGTGCTGGGTGTGTAATTTTAGACGCCTTGTCTTGGATTTTTTATAAACTAAGTTCTGATATAATACGCGTTTATAATGTGAATTTCTAAATACCACAATTAAAATAATATAAATTAATAACATTCCTTGTTTTAATGAATATTTTAAATATTTTCTCTGAGCACGGTTTCATAATTTTGGAAGCATGTTGGTTATAAAAATTCCTTTCAAGGTTCACCCATATTAATTTTTTTTGTGCCTTTAATGAAAGCTTCAACATTGTTCTTATATATCTCTCTCTCTCTCTCATTTCTCATATTAACCCCTCCAGCACTTCTCATCATTCAACCCTTTAGCGCGCCTAAAAAGCGGGCACCGGCAATAAAGTTTGCACTCTGTCTTAGAAATCAACACTAAGTGCTAGGAGAGATTACCCTTTTTACTAGTGAATAAAAAAATATATTATACGTGTTGTAAGCCTGTTAAACAACGTGGCATCTTTTAGATCTTATAACCAAGATTATATAGTTATTATTTTCAAGGAAGGCACCTAAGATTTGAT
This sequence comes from Timema genevievae, assembly GCA_902155825.1. NCBI lineage: Eukaryota > Metazoa > Arthropoda > Insecta > Phasmatodea > Timematidae > Timema > Timema genevievae. Next base: position 19,418 of record CABFWO010007003.1, read on the forward strand.
AATTCCTTACTTTGACCAAGGCCTGGTTTATTTTGATTTATTATAGAGCGCAATTTCTTACTTATAAATTGTCATCTCTGCCTAAGATGCAGGGAAAATTTGTTTTGAGAAATTTGTTGATGTATGGCTATTTCCGTTTTGCAAATTTTCGCAAAGAATATGGGGCTTTAATTTTTTTTTAAGCATTATATGGTGTCTAATAGCTATTTAAAGAATATTTTTATGGCTATTAAGGGCATTTTATTACTATTGAAATTTTTTTTACATAGTTTACAATACACTTCCACATATTGGTAGAATAAAGCCCTCCTGAGTTGTTGTCAGTTGAATTATCTGATAGCTCGTGATCGTAATTTATCACCATTTTAGCCGAGGATTTCCACACGTCCATCACAAACTATGCTTTAAAATATTAGTGAAAAGTGACGTTAAGCATAGGAAAACTCGTGAGTAGCTAAATGTTTAAATCATTGGCGTATTAGGCCAAAGGTCCCAGGTTCAAGTCTTGTGCCCGGGTGTAATTTTTTTAAATTAAATAATATGATATTTAGTTTCGGCTATAACCTTAATTAATAAATATAATGGTTCGGCTCATTAATACGTTAAAATACTTCACTTTTAAGCTATGGGTAGTAATTTCCTTTTACAATAATTGAGTGGCAAAAATGTGTATCCACCATCCCCACCCTCAACTCTTTTTCTTTTTTCATGCGTCATCGATATTTTAGTCTTACCAGATCAAACCATTTATAATCATAATGTTAAAACTTACTAACAAAAATATAAATTCCAGTTTTCCCATTATTATGTTTTCTGTAAATTCATCTATAATAAAAGTATATATATATATATACTATTGTGGTCAAGGGGGCTAACCACAAGTCTAGGGGGTTCTAGGGACTCTAGTTCAAGTCTAGGTAGTGCTTTTTTTTAGCACTGTAGCCTACTACCTGTTCAGGCTATAAGCATATATACTAGTTAGGCTCTACCGAGTCAGGATGAGGAAGGTTGAATTAAGAGGACGTGTACCCAAATTTGCATGAAGAGAAGGTGAAAAATCATTTTAGAAAAAAACAGTACACCCGACCGGGATTCGAGCCCCAATCTACCAATCATCGGCAGTCTAGTTTAACGCGAGTGTGACGCCTTATACCATGCGGCCACTGAAACAGGTCCAGGGAGTGCTGATTAATATAGTTAACATTTTTATATTAATTTATCCTGATATAATTAGTAAATATATAGGTTCCAGGACTTGTATCGCACCGGCTCGACAAGGAATATATTCCCCCTTTCAACCAGAATAATGTAGAAATGAGCAAATTCGATTCGATAATGATAATTGTGTGATGACCTTTAATCATAATGGCATAGGTAAGATTAGTTTGTAATTCATGTACTATTATTACCTAAAGCAGGGGTTGCCAACAATTATGAGACCAGAAAAACTCCAAAAATTCTATGGTGTGAGCCCGTAATCGAGCTATTCCGACCGAGCGGCCGCTGCCGTTAGCGATATTATAATGTGGTCAGTACAACGTGCATCCTGGCCGTTATTCTCAGTTTTCTAAACCAGAGCTGCTACTTATTTATTCAAGAAGTTCCTCATTTGCCCTTACGATGCTGAGTTTGACCCCGTTACAGACCCACTGCCTCACAGATAAATTTTGGAAGTTATGGGGATCGAACCCGGCCCAGAGGTCTATTAAATTCTTCAAAATAGAGTAGCGGGAACTAATTTGTTTTCAATTGTAATTTATATTTGGACATCAAATAATATTAAAAATAACATACTTTATATTAAAGGGACATAAAAAAGGTGATTTTACCAGCATTATTTATTAATTTCGATAATTTGACAATTAATCTTTGAAAATAACCATTTGGGTGTTGGTTGCCCTTTTTAATCAAACCAAAATTATTGGGAAGGGAAACTAAAGTGTTTAAAGAAAATGAATGTCATGAGTAATTTTCATTCGATTTTATATGCTATAAAAACTGTAAAATTACTCGCGCTTCCTTCTGCCGCACCTTAAATGGAATCGATATAGGATTAGATTTTGGAGACTACACTTTTTGAGTAAGGAATCCTCTTTCGATCAACTAGATTCCAAAATCAATCATCCGCTTAAATGAACCAATTGAATAATCATTCACGGGCACACACAAATGTCTCAAAGGTTTACAAGAAACAAGTGGGAACTGCGTTGTTGATCACTAACCTATATGCTTATAAAGTTAATGATAAATACCCTAATTATTAAAATATAAGTTAAAATAACATCTTTAAATTTCCTCACTGTCTTACCCACTCTCCTTTAAAGTAAATATAGGTACATTTCCTCTCAATTATTTCCTGCTAGTCCATAATCCATTTGTGTAGACAAGTGAATAGCCCTAGCAGGTAGTAAGGTATGGTACACACAAAAAGAACCTTAACGAGGTGTTAATTAGACATTAGCTAATTACAAACCAAAAATACCTCTTAGATATTTACACCTACCATCTTGGAACGAAACATATACCAAATTATCTAAAAGATAATAGAAAAAAATTCGGTCTTGCTGTAGTAATTATGTTTGCATTTTGAACATAATATTTTTTTACAAAAAAATTTGAAAAATCACTGTGTGAATAGTTTTTATTTGTTTTGCTTTTATTTTTTTGTAAATATTTAAAAAAGACTTACTCTGGATTACTTAAAGCAAACAAGAAAACGATGACATTTTCAAAAATTTTGATAGCTCACTTTAAATATACTAGAAAATGCTACATTCGACTCATATTTTGTTGTATCTCGGAATCCAAACTTTTGAGAAATTATTGGATTCATATGCCCTTAACCCTTCTTAATAATTAATCAGAGGTACCGTTGGATACACGAGATAAATTTCAAATTCATTAGGTCTGGTTTGCCGGTAAAGGGGAGATCAGGATTTGAATCTTGGTTGGGAATACTGAGGTTGATTAAAATAAATATATTTTTGACATTTTCTTGCAAATTCACCTTTACTTATGCCTTCCTAATCTCTACCATATTAGCGTAGTTATTTATATGCATACAACTAAACTTTTAGCCAGACCGAAAAAACCATTTAAAAATGGTCTGGCATTCAAGCTCAGTACGTTGAGCGTTTATGTGCTAAACCAAGTGTCACAGAATTGGTTACTAGCTAGGTCAGATAAATTGTCTAATTTATCATCATCATAATCATCCTAATCACACCCAATTGTTTATATTTTATTGGACTGTAGAGTAACTTTTTTGTATAGCAAAAATTAAACAAATTTTAAGGGGAGTTTTAATGCCTAAAATGTTTTAATTAACATTGATACGATACCATGTACAGCACTGAAGCTGTCAGTCGAATTATAGCTGTCACTATGGATGGACTGTTCTTCTTTCTGCGGGAAAGCAGCTTTTAGTTTTTGAGCGTGCCATCAGGAACGGTAGTCTACAGTTAACTTTTACCTTAAAACATGCTGGCGAGGCCACATTCTGATATTCCCTATTCTGTGTTTGAATTTAGAATACAAAGAACGAAAAACAGTTGTGATTACAACATGTTCAATAATTGTTTACAGGATTATTTTAAATACAGGTAAAATAAATGAGACATTTAAAAAAAAAACTAGCTTCACCTAAAGGCTTAACGAAAATGAATTGTGCGCATCATTCCCTTGAGCCAGAAATCATATATTTGGAACTTGACTGCCGTTAAACTTTCCTGACAAATGCTCCAACGTTTTTCATTCTGCCACTGACAGGCATGTGTGTATATATATATGTCTGAAAATATCATATATCTATGTTACATGTTTGACAACGGTTTGTGACATATGGTTTCGAGTTGTTAGCATCTATTTTTATCGCAAAATAATACTACGGTTCAAACACAAATGTCCATTTTAGACTGTTGGCCAACCAAAACCACAAAATAAATAATAAGCATAAATATTCCCTCAAATTAGAAAAAAACAGTATACCAAAACTTTTTTGTTGTTATAAATATTTGAAACCTTATATTAATGTATATAATTTTTTTATTCCCGCTATTCGCGTCTCACTTCTCATTAGGTATAGTCGCGTGTTTATTATAATGGGATAAGAATAAGAAAAATGTAATTTAGTGTGCGTGTGCCCAAATTTGCGTGGAGGGAGAGTGAGAAACCGTTTATTAAAAAATATCCGTATACTAGGTCAAGATTCAAAACTTGAACCCATTACCGCATGAAAACCAGGCATGACGTGACCTCCTTGTATAAACCTAAAGTTCTATTTAGAAGTATTTGAAAAACCTCCTTTAGAGTAAATGTCTGTAACTGTTCAAGATAATAATTTGCCATTCACCTGCTTTGTGTGCTGCATGGTCTAAGACGTCACTATCATGTTAAATTAGGGTGTCAATGACAAGTATATCGAAGTTCAAATCCCGGTCGGGAGTACTGAGGCTTTTTCAAAACTGTTTTCCACTCTCCCTCCACGCAAATGTGGGTAAACATCCTTGAAACTCATCCCTTCTCATCCTTAGCTCATTAGTGTAATCAGGACGTATGCTTATAACCTGAACAGGTAGTAAGACATGGTGCTAAAAAAATATTGAAAAGTAAACACAGTTCGTGTTCATAATTTAATTTATTCACAATACGTCCTACCACCCATACGGATTATGCGCTTTTAGTTACACAAACGGTATAGGGTGCAGAAAGGTATACTTGAGAGAAAATGTACCAAAATTTGCGTGGAGTGATGATGGGAACATATTTAGGATAAGTCACTCTGGTTACACCCGCCCGGGACTCCATCTCCGACCTCCCTGTCGCTGGCAAACCAGCTTAGATTATCTTGAGATTTAGTCCGTGTGCCCACTGGTAAAGGTACCAGACTTGCTCAATATTGCAGATTAAAATAATTTTTTTTTTGTACTTAACAAAAATTCTAGATACTGTTTCAGTTCGCAGCAGTCTGACAGCTTAGCTCAGTCGATAGCTTGTTCTAATATTGAATCAAGAGGATTCGATTTTGTACATGGGTGAAACATTTATCATAGATGGAATTGGTGCTTCCCTTGTAACAATGGTTAATTAACAGGTGGGGCATTTCCTGTTGGTTTTATTTTAGAAATGGTATATTTTGTAAGTCGAATGCTGATATAATGAGTTGGTTCAGGCAGTGCTGGAATTATACTTGTTGAAGCCCTACCTTAGCTACGTCTATATTCAAGTTTGGAGGCCTCTTGTTAAAACACGTTATCAGAATATCTCACAAAACTTGAAAACATAATAATGGTGTGCATTTTAATTACTTAATATTAATAATAATTTAACATTTAAGTAAAAAATAATTATTTTCAAATTAATTATTTATAACATATTAATCAGTTAATCAGTGGGTTGTCTTGATTTCTATATTATAATATAGTATACTTTTTGAGGTCCCTGTGGATTTTGAGGCCCTACGCTGTAGCTTATTTTACTCAAACCTAAATCCGGCACTGGGTTCATCTCAAAGACGAGTTATAAGATACAAGATACGCCCGAAATAGAAAGCGTAATCAAACAACGGTTTTATCTACCCTCCCTTTGACAACAGCAAAATATTGGGATTAGTCTGATAGTTGTTTCAGTAAGAATATATGGTTTTCTCTTTCATTGCGTGTTTTTACTTTTTCGCGACCTCTAGGATAATTGAAGTAAAGTAGAATCTTAACTATCTGACCTTTAGATATCTGGCAAGTAATATTCCGTTTTATCCGACATTTAATATGATGAAAGTTGCATTTAATTAATTTAAAATCCATTACTAGTCACACATGACCAAAATAATAGTTCTCTAATTTATTGCAATATTTATTTATACCATACTGTAGAATAGTTACTAAAAAACCTTTTAGCATACCTATTCGGAACTTTTATTTAGTTTGGATTTAATTTATGTTTATTTGGATACCACTCGCTCCAAATCATGTCTCCGTTCTATCTGACATTTTGGTTATCTAACACCTGTCGGACCAGTTTAGGATGGATAATTAAGACTACTGTATTGTGATCCTAAAAAATAATTATAAAAAAATTTGAGAATGTATAAGTTTCATGACCCCTTGAACCAGAAAAAGGAAACCATTTTACTTATCGGGATGAAATTTTGTATTTGGAGTTTTCATAAAGATCCCCAGATTTCATTTTAGAACTATTGATCCACCCCTAAAATTAAGGGTAATTTATTTAATGATGAAATAATGAAATAGTTTTTCTCAAAATTGGTTCTCTTTTGCTCAAAATTTGTATTTAGAAACAGTTTAAAACTTGCAAACAAAATGGCGTATCTCATTTGGCCAGGAAAATGAATAAGACGATACTTTACATAAGAAGATATCGCTTATTCTGATTTATCTCGATAACTCTTTTTATACGAAAAAACCTATCGTATCTAAGTTGTAAGACAATACAAGATAAATAACTTTTATAAAACCTAAAGTTTCCGAGCTATAAGTAAATGTTTAATTTAAATGGAGCTATGGGAAATGGGGAGCTCAAAATGTACAGAACTAGCACGCCCCAGATAATAAGAAAAGTCTTGAAATTAGAAACTCCAAAGATAAGGGGACGGGAAATGGAGGTGGGCTCTTGAAATTTATAAAACTAATGGAAATAATAGATTACTTCTTGGCGAAGATAAAAAAAAAATATAGAAGATGAAAAACCCTAAAAATAAACGAACACCAAAGTCATAAATAATCTAAAAAGGAGAAGAAAATTAGGTAGAATTAGTATAGTATTTTACATTGTTAAAGTTGAGATCAAAATTATCACCAAACTAACAGCGACAAAACAATTAATATAAATATCTGCTCACATAGTGTGGTAAACTGTTATGCACTTTTCTCAAATGTGTTGATTAATTTTTTTAATATTTTGTAACAGTGTCTACTATTTCATTTATGATATTTGGTGAAATGTGTTGCTCTTTTTTTCCCCCATTAGTTTTATGTAAAGATGTACAGGGTGGGGCCGAAACTATTAGACGATTAGTAACCAACACTTGAATCAAAAAGTAAATATTCACTAGCTAAAAAATAAATAAAAGCAAACTACATACTCAACTTTTTAACTTTTTTAAGATAATGTCACTCAGGTTAGTTCCACCGGACATCAAGTAAACCTCAGCACGTTGATCTATGCTTAATTACTTTCCTCAGCATTGATCATCTAATTGTTACCGCCCTACACTGTATATTATTTCGTTTCATCTATCTTAATAATACTTTACACCACGTCTTACTACCCGTTCTTGCTCTGCACTTACGTACTAATTTACGCTAATAAGTTGGTAATTGGGAAGGTTGAATGTGTCGGAGGAGAACCCACATTTGTGTGGAGGAAGAGTGGAAAACCATATAGGAAAAAAACACCCCCAGTTCACTCGAGCGAGATTCGAACCTCGATATCCCATCCTCGGCAATCTTGCTCAACATGAGACCAGTGCGTTAGCTAACTAAGCCACCGAGGCGAGTCTTCATCTGTCTATTGAGGTATAAGTAAATGCCACCATTTTATTTAGGTAAAGGAGCTATGCACCGTTTATCTTTCACATGGTTTTACCATCTTAATTCCACGTTTTAATTAAAGTAGAATACAGAAAACAATTCCTGGTTTTAACCATGGATCGAGACGGCCCTAAAAAAAATTCACAGCCGATGGTGGGTAAGATATCGTTAACCTCACGCTGGCCAGAATCTAATTGGGTAGATTTACTGATAGATCCTGGGTCCCGCAGCTTTGTAATTCTTCGTGAACGCTACTAAAACACACCCACCTATTTGATTGATGATCGGGCAATCATGCGGGCATCACCACCACCTCATCGACGGTTCGTCCGTACCGGTAGATGGTCTGGTTGCTAGCCAGCAACGTTTCACAATTTCCCCCTCGGCGCAACCCCCGCCGTATAGACAACCCGCATGGTATCATCGCTGATTAACGATCGGTTAGGAAGGGGGGGATTGTGGGCGGGTC
>CABFWO010007004.1:0-15000 GCA_902155825.1 Timema genevievae
CCATATCATCTCATTCTTCCTCTACTATCTCATGTACTCCAACATCCTCATGACATGTCCATATCATCTCATTCTTCCTCTACTATATCATGTACTCTCTGTATCACAACTATAAATAAAATGATAGGTATCCATTTTTAACTATAAAAGAAAGAAAACTCATTAAATGGACATTTTAGTAAACATTAAAGGAAAGGGCTATTTTAACCAAATAAAATACAGGCCTCACAGTTAACAAAACATGATCGTAAATTTGAAAAAATGACAAGTGAATCTGCTAATTGAGCCCAGGACCTTAGGTTTAGCACGCCTAAAGTCCCAGGTTTGATCATGTGTTAAGAATAAGTTCCTTAATACGGCTATATATGTTACCTAAAGATCAATTCGATCTTTTTCATTTATAACTTAAGCTTTTTATTTGAGACTATGACACTCTTAAATAATAGTTAATTTTAAGGTTTCGGGAACAAAATCTGTTGGTTAAATCTGAATTTAGTGCCAAAAAATAATGTGTTTAGTGAACTTTTTTAAATAAAATTTTATACCTAAGAAAAATACCGTGATGGGGGCAAAGAGAGAGATGGGAAGAGCAGAAAGTGTGCAAGTGAGAGGAGAAGAATCGTGAAAGGATATAGTAAGATGGAGGCATTTCACTAAACTGTACAGGCCAAAGGCTGGAAACAGAGGGTGATGATATACACACACACATTACCAACCAAAGGTGAAGCTTACACTTCAACACAAAGATACACAAGAATGGTCCCTCATCTTTCTGGCTTGACTGATAGCCCATAAAATATATGCTTTGAAAATGAACAGACTTATTATGTAATAAACAGACTCGATACATAACTTAGCTCAGTCTGTATAAATATTCCTAATCATAAATGCCAGATCAGTATCATAAAACATATAAAATTCACATAGTTGACCAACTAAAAATTGTTCAATGATGAGAGATAATCCACTATATCTCTATGCTGCTTTTTCTTAGCTAGGTTCAGTGGCAAGACGTTATAATGCATCCCACCTAAACCGTCGTTGATGACCACAGCTTTATTCTCTGCTCCGTGCTCGATAAGGAACTGTACCAATGGAAGATTACCGTTACTCGCACAATAGTGAAGGACCGAGCAACCTTGAATATCGAGAGCATTCACATCGGCCCCGTGATGCACCAAGACCTCGACCATTTCTAGATTACCATTCTTTGCGGCCCAGAAAAGAATAGAATCGCCGTTGGAATCAGGGGCATTAACATCCGCCCTGTGGTCTAGCAACAGATTGACCACCGAAATCTGGCCAAAGTCCACTGCGATATGCAACATGCTGTTGTTGAAGGTATCTACACCCAAGTTGACGTTTAGTCCGTGCTGCAGCAATATCGCCAATATGGCTCTGTAGCCATACTTGGCGGCTGTGTAGAGTGGAGAAGAGTCGGTCTTCAGATCCTGAAGCTGTATGTAAGCCAGGGAATCACTATCCAAACACCACTCGAGGATATTCACACAGTGATCCCAGTCCTTCACGTTGGTGGAAAGATTAAACCTTTCAACCTAGCACAGAACAAACAGTGTAAATATATATCAGTGGCGTCATTAGAACAGCTTTAGGGGGGAGGCTGTTTCTGTCAATAACATCATTATTTATTTAGCACCTTGTCTCACTACCTGTTTGGGTTAGGGATCCATTAGGTCAATGTAGAGGAAGTGTACCTGTATTTGTGTGGAGGGAGAGTGGAAAACTACCCTCAACACACCCGACCAGGATTTGAACACCGATCTCCCTGTTACTAACACTCTTCAGTCTATTGCAAGAATGAAGCCTTGGACCATGTGGCCACTCGAGTGTAACTAACATTAGATGATTTATCATTTTTACTATAAACACTTTTCTTAAGAGTAGGATCGAAATATCAAACGACAAATGCCTTTCTCAAAACACCTGTTTGGTTTTTTTGAAGCTCCAATTTTTAAAATATTTTAAACTGTAGTAGTTGTATGTTTAATGTTGTAACCAGAGTTTTCTTCGGTAGGGGTGTGAGGGGCATTTGATTGAGAATGAGTGAAGTTCAAATATTTAAAGCAATGTTAATGTTATGTCATAGCCTGCAGCCTTAGTCAAACTAGAGCATGCAAGGATGACATACGCCTGAGGATTCACTACTGTCAATTGTTCTGAATCAGCAATCATGTACGCATACCAGGTCATGTTTTAAAAAACTGAGATTGTTTTGCCGATTAGCATAACACTTAGTATTGACCAAACTAGTAACTTAGAGGAAACATCCCTCCTTTTTTGGTGTATAACAGCGAGTTTTTAGACCTTTATATGAGCTGGGGGCCGCAGAAGAATGCCAGTTAAGGGGCTACTTTGATGTGTTTTTCATAATCAGCTACCGAGTTACCGCAAGTTGTACGTAGCATATCCTACAGCTAGAGTTCCTCTTTAGTACAGAGGACGCTCAATCGTTCTTAGAAGTCTGAGATATGATTTAACTTAAAATGTTTGATTGGTGAAGCTTTATAATTATCAAATACATAATTTTACTGTATAATCTAAGCCTAAGCTGACAAATATTCAAAGCCAAGTTCATGTTTTCGAAGCTTCGCACAAGCCAAGTAAATGGCCTTGCCATCAGAAATGAATGCTTCCTGTCTCTCATGCACTCTATATAGGGCCCACTCTATCAAATATGTGCGCTCTATTTGATAATACTGGCCCCAAATTGTACTAATACACTATTATTTTGTGAAGCCAAAACCATAATGACGCCGTTTCTTTGGTCTTACCACTGTTGTTAGTTCCGCATCTTTTAGTCTGACCTTCTCCGCCCTCTGCGCATTTTGAGACCGTTTCAACTCCTCCATCGCGGCCGCATTCTCCCTCTTCTTCGACTCTTCTGCAGCCCTTATCTCTCTGTCCTCGACCACTTTCTGATGGAACTCTTGGAAGAACTCTTGCTGAGAGTCTACCAACTTCTGAAGCAGTTTTGTCTGTTGCTGCTGTGTTTGAACCAGCTGTAGCAACAGTTCTTTGGTGTCTGGACCAAGGTCCGGTTGCTTCGGTTGGGTGCCTGCGTCTTTCGGACACACCTAAACAAGTTTGTGTATAACGGGATGACAATACCACACAAAGCTATTCTGAGATAGTTGACCCCCCTTCACTTAAGAAAATTAACAAGAATAAAACAAGTGTCTTTGCAATTATAAAAATATTTTTACATGGTTGCCACTATTTTCTAACTACCAAATTCTCTTTCAGGTATTTTAGAAATAAATCTGATTCTTTCCAGAAAACTTAAATCGACGTACCGGTATATAGAGAAATTAATAAAACAGACCAATATGAAGTCATGGTATTGATTTGAGCTTGATGGGGCAATGCATTTGCGACCTGATAAAAAGGGTAAGAAAAAAAAAGAAATGTGCTCAGTCCTACAGTTTAATAAAACTTTTAATTTCAAACTTGTTCTTAAATGTTCCCAAAATCGCAACTATTCCGGTGGACACAAATGCGTTCCCATTTTCCCCTTGTTCTTCAGGCAAGTGGTAATCCTGCCACCATTTTTACAAATTCTACTAAAAAGATAAAAACATAAGTCTACATCTTAAAAACATTATTTTGTATCCAAGTAAAGCAATGTGTTACCGGCGCGGCTCTGCGCTTTGGTCCTGGGTTCTTTTCCACCCCGCCAATCACCAGTAGAGTCCTAAGAACTAGGAAATAGAAACAGTCTGCGGCAGACTCCATGATGAGACGTGGTCCTGGAACATTAGGAAACGGGAAATATACACAAGAGGTTCGGCAGAACTTTAGGATCGTGCGATACTCGTTAAAACGTGGGAAATAAGTCCTAGTAAACCCAGGTCCGCAAACCAACTTGCACTCACACAGAGATACGAGTAATTTTGTTTCTCGGTAAGAATAAAAGAATAAGGTTAAAAAATTAAATATTATAGATTTATTATCTTATCACCGATAAAGATGTTTTAAATGTCATCCTTATATTTCCACATAAATGTCACATTTTCAAATCAGAGGAGCGAGATCTTTGAAAAATCCCTGGCTTCATTAGAATCGTCTTGACAACTATTTTCAACTCACTGTTTTAAGTCAGAGAGATCATTTATTGGAGACAAATACACCAACCTCTTTAAGTATCTCCGTACAGAAAAGGTTCAAAGCAGTAAAGTCGGGGCGGAGGGGGGGTGGGACTGGAACCCCCCCACCCGACCTAACCGTTGCATCTTTTTTGTGCGAGGATATTGATGAGCCAACGTTTACTAAGACGCTTTTTACTTATTTTAATGAATAGGTACTACATGATCCTAAAGTCCTGAACACTTTTTTTCTTATAACAACCAGTATATATGACCGCCTCTGTGGTTTAGTGGCCAGAGTTCCTGGCCACAGATCAAGGTGTCCCCAGTTCGATCCCCCCAGTGATTCCTGATAATTTACTGTGCAAAGCATTGGGTCTGGAGCAGGGTTAAACTGAGCCTAGGGAAGAAAAGTGAAGAGGTATTTGAATAAATAAGTAGCAGCTGAGGTCTAGAAAACTGAAATTAATGGCTGAAGGATTTGTTGCGCTGACCACATGACACCCTCTATCCACAAATGTTGGCACTATTCTCGCTAATGGCGGTAGCCGCTCGGCTCAAAGAGTGTGTATAATTATATACATATATATAACCTATACATGTGTGTTAAATTGTGAGATCTTAAAATAAAAATAAAAAATTTTGAATTCAAAGCTTGTAAAAAAAATGGGTACCCATCCAATATAATAAGCCCTGTGTTTTTTTTTTTTAATTTAATGGAAAATAATTCAATATTGGAATAAAAATGGGCAACATTTCAGTTGATTTAAAGTAGTTTTTAAGCCTTAATAAATATATTTTGTTAAAATCAAAAACCAAGGCTGTTATCAGTGTCGTAGTTAATCTGTTTCACCCTAGAGTATCCTGTGTTGCTTTTATCAACATTCAGTTACTAGTTCGCAACTTTGTGTAAATAGAGCTTAGTACGCGCAACACCATCAATCTCAACCCAAACACAAATCCCACCACTTGTTCTCGTGCCATAAAGGAGCATTACTCTTCGGGCATGGAGTGACCTTCATGTGTCGGTGGATATAAAATATACATTTTAAGGAATACTGAATTTATGTGATAAAGTTGATATCACACACATAGCTTGCTAAGATTTGAAACGGGCGCTTACGACGACCTATGTATCATCAACTGACTTGTGTTCTTTGCGATGTATGGACTGGTCTTTTTTTAGTTGTGGTCTTGGATACAAGAATTAATATGCGGAGCTCAATTCTTGTTGCAATTTAGTAATAAGGTTGATAATTTAACTAATGAATATTATACTTGGAAGAACCTTAATCTCACATGGTATCAGAAGCGGGATATGAACCCACGCTCGTGTAGTGGACCCATAAGATGATTCAGGACCTTTGTAAACTTAGCACTGTCTCCAATTGGCTATTTTCTATTCCACGGTCCAGGAAATGTTGCAAATATGTTGTTAATTTCCAGGACCAACACATCACTCTCAATCCTTTGAGGGAAGACGAGCGAGTTTGGAATCATCTTTAATACTTCATTGTTCTTTAGGGACGCCATTGGTGCTACCTACCTCAATTTACGACTTTTTGTTCTAAAATAAATATTTTGGGGACATTCTTCAAATACAGTATTTTAATTGTTATTTAATATATATTGAAAGTGATTTTACAACAATAAAGATGTTAAGGAAGGTTTCCCAACAATCTTTCCAATCAAAAAATAAAATATTAGAAATCATTCAAAATTTGCATTCACAACCCCTAGGCCTACAGCTTGTATTAATTCATGGGTAAGGCACACATAAGCTTTATTTTGAAAAAATGGGTTATAGTTACAAAAAACACTTCCAAACAGCGTAAAATATCCCAAATTGTGAGCCAAATAAATCACCTCGCCATGTAAAGTCATCACTTCCTTGTATAGATACATTAGTCATCCCTAACAATGTGTTCGCACCGAAAAACAACTAAAATTCTAAATAAATTAATGTATTCTCGGAACCATGGGTGTGTATGACTACTTTAAATGTAAACATAATTACTGCTGAAAATATATTTTAACATGCCCGAAATTTCAATGTATTTTCTATGTTAAATACGACTGTTACTAAATAGAATGCAAAAATGTATCTTTTTAAAATACATTACCTTTTGTACGTATTACTCCTGAAACAAATCAATGCATATATTATTATGGAAATGAGACAATGGCAGGTTTCAGAGAAAAATTGGGAGACGAATTATTAATTATTATTAGTATGTTGCCAACGTGCTTAGAGCTTACTGGAAACAAGGATATTGGGTCTGTGCGTAGTGTTAAACGAAAATTAATTGCAGAATGAGAACGTGATTTTAGTCTCCCTAACGTATTATCAAATTTCCTACAAAACAAATCTATGTTAAAACATAACATATATCTATCCAACACTGCAGTTAAAGTAACGATAAATGTAATTAATAATAAAAATAAACAAACACAACACTTTTGTCCAGTAGTCAAAGGCACAGAAGATCAAGTTACTCCCAAGTTGCATGTCAAAGATAATATTTTAGATGGCTACTTGGTAATACCGGAAACATTAACAACAACTGTCATGGCGCTTATAGTGGCTATTGTATTAACTAAAACTTTCAGCTGCACTGGCTAAATGGATAATTTACCTGTTAATAATAATACTAGACCTAGTTAAATTTAGTAATAATCATTATTAGTTAATATGATTCCCATCCAAACAATATAGTACCTACAAAGAAAGTCAAAATAAACACTACACAAACAACATGTGCACTTTGTTTACCCTAAAAGATACGAATTAAACGATGAGTCTATCTTAAAAGCTACACCATATTGGAATAATTTAAGATAAGCTTTCTACCTATCAGGGTAGACGAAGGCTACATAAATTAGAATAACAATTCCTAAATAAATAATTATAATCGTCATACAAAAAAACTAAAATAACAACTTATAGAGGTAGTTATCAAATTGTGAATTATTCGGTACATAGTTTTGTTTTTAACTTGAAGAAAATTGTTCTTTAGGTTAAATTTTAAAATCAATCTTATCTATTTGATATTCAAAAGGTGAACCGTTACTCACATTCAAAGTGGCCCTGAAACTCTCAATTGGAAAAAAAAAGTACAGAAATGATAGCGTCGATACATTATTTGGCCTTATACCCTCAAGTAAACCTCCCTCCGGCTACGCCACCGACAGCCCACAACTAATATACTAACTTCAGTATATTCAATTATACTGTGAACCGCTTCTGTGGTTGAATGGTCCAAGCCGTCACTCACCCAAAAAACTGGGCTGCCGATGATGGTAAGATCGGGGTTCGAAAATAAACTGGTCAAGATTTTTTTTATCATATTATAAAATATAACATCATACATGTAAGGTTTTTAAATATAAATGGGATCTATCAACTCCTTTTGAAATAAACCACTTGTTAAATAATGCGGATTTTCTGGACGTCTGTAGAGCGTTTCGGCGCTCATTTAGGCGGGCACCTTAAGTAAATTAATTATTAGCATTCCCCTGCACCATACCTTGCCAGGACTGTAGCGATAGGGGTTTTTCTAAGGGTTCAAACCCCCTTCAGTACCCGGATGTGAGTTTTAAACAAAATAATTAAAGCAATTCTAGAAAATTCTCGTATTTAAAAAAATCAGTTTTCAGCAAACTATTCTTAGTGGTAAAATTTAAATCACGATCTAGCCTCGAGGTATGACCATCATCATCATCATCCTCTAAATATCGTGTTTGAACGAAATTCGTCAAACTATTCAGACTGTAGCCGCAGGTTCGTCTAGACAGATAAACGGAGATGGTAAGAATTCTCGGGGGAACATAAAACGTCTATATGAACCCTGATTTTAGTAGGAAGCCCGTTTTAGAAGGTCTTTTATACTACCAAAACACAACTAGAGTAGAATTATTCTGGTACGAAAGAGGGGCTCCCAGAACGAGTTTCCTACCAAAATAATGGTGAAAATCATCATCTTGATTTTGACCATTTTCACAAATCACAATACTTTCTACCAACGAGAACTTTTAAAATCGCCTAAAGAGGGATTCATTGTTAGAGTAAAATTCCTCTTCATCTCGTTCCCTGCGCGTATCCTAGCTCTGCTTGTAGATAGCAATGAGACGCTAAATGCTAGAATGACTCATTGTTAAACAATACCAATAGTTTGTTTACCAACGGATCAAACAATCATGTCTCCCTCAACACGTGATGACGTTCACATTCATCTCTTATGGCAAGGAGAACTTAACATGTGCATCTTAACAATGTCATATATCACCACACCACTTACAATGTGACGTGACGAGGAGAGTTGCCAGGGTAAGCAGAGATACGTTACAATTGTCATAAGATGGACCTTTGAAAGAATACACATATAATATATTGTTCCAGTCAACATTGATAACATTTCACATATTAGCAGTGCTATTTTATAGGTATTGATAATATTGATCAAACGTTACAAATGTAGGTCACATGACTTGACGCATGAACACGTGAAAGTAGATCTAGTAAATTTTATACCTGTCAGATAAAGCCCTTACTATTAAGATTGGATTATATCTAAGTACCAGGATGAAGACCTCCTCAAATATGAAACTTACCATATTGCTCAAAAAGTTATTTGATCTACTTCTATGTATTCATACGCTGAGAGGTTTTTTCTTTGTCACTTTTGGCAACTAAATGAAAACGAAAATGACCTTTAGTCAAATGTTGGCAACAATTACGCTGGTGGTCACATCGTCTAAATGTCAAGCTCATTCAGTCTGGTTTGCCGATAATAGGAAGATATTTAAAAAATATAAAATTTTCCTATTCTTCCTTCGAGCAAGTGCGGGTACATTTCCTCTATGTTTTACCTTCCTCATTACTACCCCCTTAGCGTAATTAATATATATGCGTAAAATCCGGACGGATTGTGAGACGCGGTGTTAAAAATTAAGAAAAATGTCGGCGGTACATTATTTATCTTGAAGATGTTTTATAGATTCTTCTTGTGGAGAACCACAGACAATATGGTAGAAAACGAGAAGTTAAAATATTAGTAAAAACACTTTTTTTTTCTGACTAAGCTTCGTCTCGGGCTATTTTCTATATCGCTCCGCGATTTGGATTATTTTTTAAAATTGACGGAATTTAATATCTTATTTCAATACACAGGGTTAAATAATTATTGTTAGACATATTACCAACCAATCTAACTTAAAATTACAATATAGTCGCCACCTGGATTCATACCAGAACTTGTAGTCCCCAAACCCCTTGCCATATTCATATTTGGACAGCATCCATTTATTTTAACAAAGATAGTTAATAAAGGTCAAATAAATGTACCCATATCACTTGTATAAGAGGTAATAAAAATATAACGTTGTTAAAAAAAACTTTTGGAAGTTAAAAGTACGGCAGAAAGAACATACACACTTGATAACCGACACTATATTTAGATTAGCGGGGGAGATTCAATGGAACGCATCGTTAAATATTAATAACTGTTTATCGAATCTTGTGATCGGATGAAAAACTCACTGAAGGTTCCGGTTTCGTCTCCTTCTGCGCAGCCACACTCGAGCCCTGGGATCCATCCTTTCCCCTATTTCCCCTACCTTCCCTCTTCCCCCGCCTACACTTCAAACCGTGTTCTTTTGAGTACAACAATCATTACTCTCGCGCGTTTAGTTCAGAACTTTGTGTCATTCCTATTTCCTTGCAGTTAAGGAGGGGGAAGAAAAATATGTTTTCTACATTATTACAGTTTCGAAAATAGAAGCACAATAATAACGTTACAGTGGAGCGTATGTTAATTAACACATGTACACTTGACGGCTCATATCGCAGAGCGGCGGCGATAAAATGTGGCTACGTTGATGTATAACCCATTGTTAAAGATAGCGCTTATTTTTTTTAAGTCGTAATTTTTAATGAATATTTATGGTTTCATTGTTGTGTGTGTGTTATTTTAAAAATAACTTGAAGTGTGTGTCGCACGAGGCGAGCCGAGCAGAGCCGTAAATACGAGCGACGTTGTTTTGTTTTGTTTTTTCAACGAGAGGCGGATAAAGGGGAGTTTGCGCGCGCTATAGTGCAAAAAGGGGTGTAGGGGGAGTGTAAAAGGGGGGAACGGGTGGGTTTTCGATTTTCGCGGAAAAGGGCATAGTGAACCTGGGGTGAAGTAACAAGTTGTCGCTCACAGTGTTTTTAAGAAAATAAAGGTGGTGGACATTATGTAGGAAAGTAGTGTCCGAGATAAATACAAAGCTAGGCGCGGCATTCGACGGAAGGTTATTTCGAGTGGCGGTTCTTTATGACTGTTATATCAAGAGATATGAAAGGATACATTTTGACGTTGACATAGAGGTTAGACGTGCGTTATTTTTAGATTGGAAGGTTCCACGATCTTAAAATAAACATCGGTCTTAAGAGAGGTTATTGATTTGAATGTATGTTGGGTTTCGGTTGGAATATACCGCTTGTGGGTTAGCAATATTTCAAAAGAGGTTATTCTGATATATTCCTGTCTTGTTATTGAAGAGATATTGTTGTGATAGATGTTGCCGCTATTTCGCCACGGACGGTGCTATCACTAGTGGTCGGATGATCTAGTGTCGACGGATGACCGTGCAAACAATGAAGTCCGAAGGGGGGCAGAGCGCTGAGGAAAGGATGGCGGCGTTCAGGGGTGACCCTCTACTCATGGAGGCGGCCACCAAGTTCGTCAACGAGGTCCTGGAGAAAGCCAAAGAGGAAGCCATGAGACGCATCAAGGAAAGATCTGCGGTGAGTGGGGGAAGAGGGTTTGAAGGGGTCAGAGGTCGGTCAAGGACCCTTTCCTTTGACTCGGTGGTCCGGGAGACAGACTAAAACATTCCCCCCCCCCCTTTTTGTTCGATCTACNGGGGGTGTAATATACAGGTTAGAGTGGATGTATTTGAATTTATTGTCAAGGTGGGGATTCCAGTTGGGGCACGAGTCGAACATATTCCCCGATCTAAATTTCTAACTGCCACACATCGCCAAACGGCACAGCAAAAAACAAGTCCCTCTTGGTCCTAGTTTTACGATGATAATAGGCCTATCTTCAAAAGGCCCGTTGATTTATTAGCTGAAATTATACATTTGTACTTTAAAAAAACTTCAGGGTGTATGTAACCTTGCTTATTTTTTTAATCACATATTTAAAGACACGCACCATAGTCTTTATCGCCGTTTTATATATTTTCAAACAATAGGTAGGTCCTATGAAGGTAGAAGCTTATGTTTATAAATTAAATCATTACTTAAAATACCAATTAACTTGCGAAGCCAATATTTTAAGATTTCTTTACAATGAGAATTGAATGAAACTTTCGTCCACAAATAGCAGCTAAGCTTGTAGTTAATTTTTAAAACTTTTATAACATTAACTTAAATGCAAACATGACCAAAAAAATGCCAAAAGTGATGTCTGAAGAACACAAGGCTTGGCGTATGAGTACATTGGGAATAGTACGCTAACAGTGAATGCCAGAAATATGTTTTATTTGTTATATAATATTACCAAAATAAGTTATTCAAAACCGACGTACCAGGAATTAATACAGCACTATCAAGAACTTACCCGCCTCGGTGGCGTGGTTAGCTAACGCGCTAGTTTCGTGTTGAGCTAGACTGCCGAGGACGGGGAGATCTAGGTTCGGATCTCGCTCGGGTTAACTGGGGGTGGTTTTTCCCTTAAATGGTTTTCTACTCTACCTCCACGCAAATGCGGGTTCACTTACTCTATATTCAACCTTCCCAATTTCTAACATAATAGCGTAATTAGTACTTAAGCGTATAACCCGAACGGGTAGTAAGACGCGGTGCTAAGTATTATTAATATCAAGAACCTTCGGTTTTTCAGTGATAAACGGATTGCGCACTAAATAAATACCTTCTTGCGTTTGCTGGCACCCTGATCCTGTTCCAATATATTACGTTGGGTTTTATGGAATTATCGATACAACGGGCCAGTCAGTTTTTTTTGTTTCGTTACGATAGGAGGTTAAACAAGTTTTTGAACAAGTTGATAACCAAACAGTTTTGTAAGAAGCTAAGAGTTTTACGTTCCAAATTAATTTACGGACATATTGATACGTTTATGTCACGAGTTTTGAAGTCAAGGCGTTACAGACATTGACAACATGTCGTAACGTTCGTTAGTTACTCTGTGACGTACGTGAAGTAAATATTAATAACCGTCTAGTATGTACTACAGACAATTAATCTTAATATTAGAATGTCCTAGTTCTTTTTCTATCAACTGTTGAATAGTAATGGATGTTATTGTATTGTTATGTAACAAAGAAAAAAATATATATATAGATATCACACAGATTTGATCTACGGCCTTTTAGAACTGGTTTGTCGGTGTTTAAAGCCTTCAAATCACTACAGTACGATTTTCATTGGAAGGTCCTTATCTGAGAGCTAGAAAGGTTATCAATGTTGATCACAAACAAATGTGTTTATATTTGCTAAAAGGCTCTTTCTGTGAACATTGGACGCTCTTTGTGTGGTGGTATACAGAGTTAGGTAAATTCCCGGTATAGCTCTGACCTCTTGGTAATTGTCTTTCTTAAGTCTCGGTGACCTTGAAGAAAAAAGTGTTTGTTGTGTGTGAGAGTTAACAAAAAAAAATAAAAAGTTTAAAACGACTGGAAACCTTGGGTGTGAGATTGTTAATGAAATTATCATAGCGTCAATCTTTGACCACTTCCGACCAAATTATTTTATCTGCGGGATTGGTTGCTTAATTGTGGGGTTTTTAACCAGGGGCCTTGTACGTTATCAGGGCTGCCACGCTCCCAGGAAAAACACCGGTGGATTTCGCGGGGGGGAGGGGGGAGACCTTTTATTGTTTGTGTATTTGTGACATTTGACTAAAAGATTCAAACTGTAGGTCTTTGAATGTATAAGTTATTATTTTGGTAGGGAGCCCCGCTATGGCAGGCCTTATTCCGTAACAGAATCCTACAGAACAGTATTATTTTGCTAAGATAAAAGACCTTATAGAACGGACTTTCTACCAAAATCAGGGTATATAAGAAAAAAAACTAAATGAAAAACAAAACTTTTCGATTCAAACGAATGCCTTAAATCCTCTACTTGCTTCTTTGCCCTTTTTGCTGAAAACATAGTTTCGTGTAAAAAGGGAAACTATTTCTCCCTCCCCTCCAAGGTCAAATCGCCCTGTTGTAAACACGACCCTGTTGTCGAGTCTTTTAATGAGTTTAATTCTTCTGTACTCTCTAAAATGTGAATTCCTCGTTGATGACCTGGACAAAACAAGGACTAGCTCTGGATGATATCAACACGTTTTTATAAACTTTTCTAGCACACGCATCAAGGAGGAATACAAGCATATATTGTTATTGATATTTTTGAGAGGGGTTTTGACCCCTTAACCCCCTTAACTCGACCACGTCACTATCGCAATATACAGAACTGCTGATGACGGTAAGATCGAGTTCAGAATCACAGTCGGGTGTTCTGTATTGAGGATTTTTTATTTTCTAAATGGTTTACCGCTCTTCCTACACGCAAATGCGGATATATTTTTCTTAAAACTTATCTTCTTAATTCCAACTTCCCCAGCGTAATTATCATATATGACTATAGCCCTAACAGGTAGTAAGATGCAGTGATACAAAACAAATAGTGGTCTGACTAGGCAAGAGCGGGGTGTACTGGGGTAATATAGGCCGGCCTGGAAAATAGCGGCCCAACTCTACTAGAGCGGGGTGTACTGGGGTAATATAGGCCGGCCTGGAAAATAGCGGCCCAACTCTACTAGAGCGGAGTGTACTGGGTTAGTATAGGCCGGCCTGGAAAATAGCGGCCCAACTCTACCAGAGCGGGGTGTACTGGGGTAATATAGGCCGGCCTGGAAAATAGCGGCCCAACTCTACCAGAGCGGGGTGTACTGGGGTAATATAGGCCGGCCTGGAAAATAGCGGCCCAACTCTACCAGAGCGGGGTGTACTGGGGTAATATAGGCCGGCCTGGAAAATAGCGGCCCAACTCTACCAGAGCGGGGTGTACTGGGGTAATATAGGCCGGCCTGGAAAATAGCGGCCCAACTCTACCAGAGCGGGGTGTACTGGGGTAATATAGGCCGGCCTGGAAAATAGCGGCCCAACTCTACCAGAGCGGGGTGTACTGGGGTAATATAGGCCGGCCTGGAAAATAGCGGCCCAACTCTACCAGAGCGGGGTGTACTGGGGTAATATAGGCCGGCCTGGAAAATAGCGGCCCAACTCTACCAGAGCGGGGTGTACTGGGGTAATATAGGCCGGCCTGGAAAATAGCGGCCCAACTCTACCAGAGCGGGGTGTACTGGGGTAATATAGGCCGGCCTGGAAAATAGCGGCCCAACTCTACCAGAGCGGGGTGTACTGGGGTAATATAGGCCGGCCTGGAAAATAGCGGCCCAACTCTACCAGAGCGGGGTGTACTGGGGTAATATAGGCTGGCCTGGAAAATAGCGGCCCAACTCTACCAGAGCGGGGTGTACTGGGGTAATATAGGCTGGCCTGGAAAATAGCGGCCCAACTCTACCAGAGCGGGGTGTACTGGGGTAATATAGGCTGGCCTGGAAAATAGCGGCCCAACTCTACCAGAGCGGGGTGTACTGGGGTAATATAGGCTGGCCTGGAAAATAGCGGCCCAACTCTACCAGAGCGGGGTGTACTGGGGTAATATAGGCTGGCCTGGAAAATAGCGGCCCAACTCTACCAGAGCGGGGTGTACTGGGGTAATATAGGCTGGCCTGGAAAATAGCGGCCCAACTCTACCAGAGCGGGGTGTACTGGGGTAATATAGGCTGGCCTGGAAAATAGCGGCCCAACTCTACCAGAGCGGGGTGTACTG
>CABFWO010007004.1:17500-28964 GCA_902155825.1 Timema genevievae
CCTATCTCCCATACTTCCTTCAACGTTCTATACATCATTCCGTACTTGCTCTTTTTTTCTTAAAACTCTGATGTTTCTCTTTTTCACACATTTAGCCACATCGCCTATCCTTTGATCCACACACTCTACCTTCATACATTTGTTTCGTCACTCGATCCACACTCATCCTCTCAACATGCCCAAACCAACGTAACATGAATGAATATATAATGAACCACTTTTATTAAGTATTACTGGCAGCCGATAGCCTTGTAGGTTACATTAGCTTTGATAAGTTTTCAAATTGCGGGGTTATAAAATCAAACCACTTTTTTTGGAACATTTCCAAGAGTATGGATGTTCATGTGTGGTGGGAAAGATACAAACAGATGAATAGTAAATCTGACTTGGAACTGGATCAATGCAACGGTCAATTAAACTGAGACGATGGCTAATTTATGGACATCTCTCTGCTCGAACTATCCAAGGTCACAGACAGGGCTACACAAAGTGATATATGCCTGTATCAAGGTGATATATGTTTGTACCAGGGTGATATATGTCTGAACCAGGGTGATATATGCCTGAACCAGGGTGATATATGCCTGTACCAGGGTGATATATGCCTGTACCAGGGTGATATATGCTTGTACCAGGGTGATATATGTCTGTACCAGGGTGATATACGCTTGTACCAGGGTGATATATGCCTGTACCAGGGTGATATATGTCTGTACCAGGGTGATATATGTTTGTACCAGGGTGATATATGCCTGTACCAGGGTGATATATGCCTGTACCAGGGTGATATATGCCTGTACCAGGGTGATATATGCTTGTACCAGGGTGATATATGCCTGTACCAGGGTGATACATGCCTGTACCAGGGTGATATACGCCTGTACCAGGGTGATATACGCTTGTACCAGGGTGATATATGCTTGTAACAGGGTGATATATGCTTGTACCAGGGTGATATATGCCTGTACCAGGGTGATATATGCCTGTACCAGGGTGATATATGCCTGTACCAGGGTGATATATGCCTGTACCAGGGTGATATATGCCTGTACCAGGGTGATATATGCCTGTACCAGGGTGATATATGCCTGAACCAGGGTGATATATGCCTGTACCAGGGTGATATATGCTTGTACCAGGGTGATATATGCCTGTACCAGAGTGATATATGTCTGTACCAGGGTGATATACGCTTGTACCAGGGTGATATACGCCTGTACCAGGGTGATATATGCCTGAACCAGGGTGATATATGTTTGTACCAGGGTGATATATGCCTGTACCAGGGTGATATATGCCTGTACCAGGGTGATATACGCTTGTACCAGGGTGATATATGTCTGAACCAGGGTGATATACGCTTGTACCAGGGTGATATACGCCGGTACCAGGGTGATATACGCCTGTACCAGGGTGATATATGTCTGTACCAGGGTGATATACGCTTGTACCAGGGTGATATATGCTTGTACCAGGGTGATATATGCCTGTATCAGAGTGATATATGTCTGTACTAGGGTGATATACGTCTGTACCAGGATGATATATGTCTGAACCAGGGTGATATATGCCTGAACCAGGGTGATATATGCCTGTACCAGGGTGATATACGCTTGTACCAGGGTGATATATGCCTGTACCAGAGTGATATACGCTTGTACCAGGGTGATATATGTCTGAACCAGGGTGATATATGCCTGAACCAGGGTGATATATGCCTGTACCAGGGTGATATATGCTTGTACCAGGGTGATATATGCCTGTACCAGAAATGATGTCAGTCCCGATGTTTTCAGAGGTTTGTACGCACGTGTATGAGTAGATAATATATCGATAGCGCACGCCTCCAAGGAGGACATGATTGGTTGAGCCGACTGTACCCAGCATTGCTGCAGGTGGTAATCACCGAAACGAGCATGACATGTTTACCGGATTGGAGGGTAATCATTTTCCGCCTGACGAGCGGGTGACTGACTGGTAGGGGTGGTTAGAGCTGTGCATCTTCCACCCCTTTTATCCTCGCACGCGTAGCACGTCAGCACCTGGAGACTGGGGGATGAAATAGAGGGAGGAAGGGTTGATCGATTGGTCCGAGCTGGGCAAATACCGTGCTTGTGAACACTGTCTAGTGACATCAGGGCAGACTAACACACTGTAGTGACATCAGGGCAGACTAACACACTGTCTAGTGACATCAGGGCAGACTAACACACTGTCTAGTGACATCAGGGCAGACTAACACACTGTCTAGTGACATCAGGACAGACTAACACACTGTCTAGTGACATCAGGACAGACTAACACACTGTCTAGTGACATCAGGACAGACTAATACTACTGTGAACACTGTATAGTGACACCAGGACAGACTAAAACTACTGTGAACACTGTCTAGTGACATCAAGACAGACTAACACTACTGTGAACACTGTCTAGTGACATCAAGACAGACTAATACTACTGTGAACACTGTCTAGGGACAGGGCAGACTAAAACTACTGTGAACACTGTCTAGTGACATCAAGACAGACTAATACTACTGTGAACACTGTCTAGTGACATCAAGACAGACTAATACTCTCGTACCAGACTCCGTTGACGGTGATGGGGAGATCCCGGTTTGAATCTCGGTCGAGGGCATTGAAAGTTTTTTTAACTAAATGATTTCTCAGCCTCCTTCCATGCACATGCTGGTACATTTGCTCTAAATTCCATGGCTCCTCGTCTGTTCCTCTTCAGTTCGATATCCCGGAGATGTGCTGTGTTAACCGGGTCCTACCACCCATCCGGGCTACCCGGCTATTAGCACTGCTGAGGTAGGGACGAGGAAGGTTGAGTTTAGAGGAAGTGTACCAGTATTTGCGTGGAGAAAGATTGAGGGGAAATACCACCCTCATCAGGCTCGACCTCCCCGTCACTCGAACTAGGTGAACTCGACGATTGGTCCGCGTGTCCACCGATGTTTATATTGATCAGTCCGACACCTCAGCTCGGTGGGTAGAGTGTCTATCTTCTGAGATAAAGGTCCCGGGTTAGATTCCCGGCATTGCAAAAAAATAATTCAAGGTGATATGTGGGTTCCTCCCTTTCATAGGGATTAATTAACGTCCGGAGGTCTAGGTGTTGTGTCTGTTATAGAATTGGGTTAATTTGTAAGTCTTGTGCTGATACAATCTGTCGGTTTAGAAAGTGTACGTTAAATACATCAAATAAGGTCTAGATTTGTGTCGAATCCTTGAATCTTTAAAAATTAGACTTGGGGCGCTCGAATCCTTGAGTCCTCTGGTGTCAGAGAAACTTGAGATTCGTGAACAATCTCTTTAATATTTTCTGAGCTACAATTTATGAAGAGCTTGACTTGATATAACAATCTCAAGCAATTAGTGAAAGTAATTATAAAGACTTGTGTAAGAGGGAGATTAACAAAATAACAGAAAAAAGTACAGAATTGTATTAAAAAGTGTCCTCTTTGTTGTCTGTGACGTAATAGACATGACAAACAAAATGACATTTGTCAGTAGTAACTTTAAAAAAGAAAAAACTTGCATTTTAAATATTTTCACTTGAGACTAAAATTGTACATTTTTAAATATTCGAAAGATGATTTAAAACTCGAATTCTAGAAAAAAATATAGTATTCGAGCCATCTCTATTAAAAATATAGTACTCGAGCCATCTCTATTAAAATATAGTACTCGAGCCATCTCTATTAAAATATAGTACTCGAGCCATCTCTATTAAAAATATAGTATTCGAGCTATCTCTATTAAAAATATAGTACTCGAGCCATCTCTATTAAAATATAGTACTCGAGCCATCTCTATTAAAATATAGTACTCGAGCATCTCTATTAAAAATATAGTATTCGAGCCATCTCTATTAAAATATAGTATTCGAGCCATCTCTATTAAAAATATAGTATTCGAGCCATCTCTATTAAAAATATAGTATTCGTACCATCTCTATTAAAATATAGTACTCGAGCCATCTCTATTAAAAATCTACCTACCTACAGTTATTTAAGTTAGATTGGAAATATTTAAAAACTAATTTAAAACAATTTTTTAGGTATTATTATTATTATTATTATTATTATTATTACTACTATTAGCACCGCGTCTTACTACCCGTTCGGGTTATACGCACTTACGCTAATGTGCAATGGTAGGGTGATTGTGAGATGAAATGGAGGACCTACAGTTTAACGTGGAATCCGAACCACGGTGGAGGCCTGGCATTCCTCACATTCACAAGTTGTGATTAATACACGTCTTGTCAGAGGTGAAGGAAGGGTTTGGCAATCAGATAAATCTGTGCCGGGACGGAGGATTGAACCCCGGACCCCCAGCACAGAAGTCCGACACCTTACCCCTAGACCGCCAGGTCACCATTTGGGTCTTATTACGACTGACATATTATATTTTGTTTGTCATGTCTATTAATTCACAAACAACAAAGAGAACACTTTTTTTTACTCTTCCAACTACACTAGTCTACATAACTCTACCAATTGCTTGAAATTGTTATTAGAAGTCAAGCTGTTGATAAATTGTGTTCCAGATACTGTTCAGAGATTGTTTACAAATCTCGAATGTGTGTGAGGGCGACCTCGATTGGAGCGGTACCAAACACGTCGCTAGTATTGACTAGCGAGATATGAGCTTGTTTTCGAGACTCGAGAACGAATTGGTCGTCTCCCCCTTGGTCCCCTCTCTGTGTGTGTGAACAAAGATGATAGGTGATACTCGCCGAGATTCGGTCAATACCACCATCCACACACGTGCTCCTCTGACCGTGTGAAGGTCGGTCCACATATGCTCCTCTGACCGTGTGAAGGTCGGTCCACATATGATCCTCTAACCGTGTTAAGGCCGGTCCACATATGCTCCTCTAACCGTGTGAAGCTCGGTCCACATATGCATTATGCTCCTCTAACCGTGTGAAGGTCGGTCCACATATGCTCCTTCTAACCGTGTTAAGTTCGGTCCACATATGCTCCTTCTAACCGTGCCATGGCTAAGGAAGCTTTCAACAAGAAGAGGTTACTGCTGACCAGCAAGTTGAGTTTGGAACTGAGGAAATGTTACATTTGGAGCAGAAACTGGGATTCTCAGGAAGATGGAAAATAAATAATTGGAGATATTTGAAATGTGGGGATGGAGAAGATTTGAGAATATCAGGTGGACAGACAAATGAACAAGTCCTAAGAAGAGTGGGTGAGAAGAGAACTATGTTGAATGTGATTCTTGGGTACAAAGCAAACTGGATTGGTCACATCCTTAGGAGGAACTGTCTTCCGTACGACGTCATAGAAGGAAAGGTTGAGGGAAAGAGGAGCTTAGGAAGGAGGAAACATCAAACAGGGTGCATTGGTGGTCTAAGTTCACTGACAAAAGGAGTCGACCTGTCGTGAGACAGAACACTTGATGATGATAATAATAATATTGTTATTATTTAGCAGCGCGCCTTACTACCCGTTCGGATTATCCGCTTAAGTACTAATTACGCTAATGGTTTAAGAATAGGGAAGGTTGAATTTAGAGGACGTGAACCCACATTCGCGTAGAGGGAGAGTGGAAAACCATTTGGGGGGAAAAAAACACCCCAGTTCACCCGACCGAGATTCGAACCTCGATCTTCC
Source organism: Timema genevievae (assembly GCA_902155825.1). Taxonomy (NCBI): domain Eukaryota; kingdom Metazoa; phylum Arthropoda; class Insecta; order Phasmatodea; family Timematidae; genus Timema; species Timema genevievae. Next base: position 23,142 of record CABFWO010007004.1, read on the forward strand.
CGTACTCGGCAGTCGAGCTCAACACGAAACTAGCGCGTTAGCACACTAACTACACCACCGAGGCGAATCAATAATAATAATAATAATTCGTAGTGTTCGTCAAGCTCGAAGAGCAAAGTCAAAGAGTTGATCGTTGTTTGTTTATAGACTACTTGCGTTCAGTCGGGTTTATTAACACAGAACGTTGCCTGACACGCTAAATTGTAATATGACGTCACACGCATTGTCCGACTTCCCCCTAACCCCCTTCCTCACGCTGAGTACTACTCCCCCGCCCCCCCTGAACCCAGATATGCCTAGCCTACGAGGTTATTCTCAGCTCCTTGCTATACTAGTATTGTTATTTTATAAGTACAGTATTGTAATATCTATCAAAAGTGACAGATCACATGACCTATCAAGTAACTTGTCTAGCAGTCGTATAAGACTCTTCCTATCGAATTTGGACTGTACATTAGCTGGGTGTTTTTGAACTGATGATTATATTCATCCCAAGTTATAATTGAAAACGTGGAGCGGTGTGAAATGTTAGAAAAGGGGGGCTGTGTGCCCGGGATATTGACAATCCTCCCAGCTACGCCTGGAATGTTGGCAACCAGCAATATTACGTTCTGATGGTTCGCTCCCCGTCTTCACTTCATTGTGTACCGAGATAAACGGTCCAATACCACGGAGCCTTCAGCTTCTTCTCATGGAGAGATAGTATTGTAATCGTGAATATTTTCTACCTCGAGCTTAGAGAAGGTTTCTACGTTTTATTTGCCCCGAAAATGTGGGTCTTATAAATTCTCCTTGTATGTCTGTCCTTCTGTCTGTATGTCTGTATGTCTGTCTGTCTGTCTGTCTGTATGTTGTCTGTCTGCCTGTCTTGTGCGTTGCGTGATATCTACCTCAAGCAAAGGGGGGGTAGTTTTTTAATTGAAGCTCTTATTTACGAATATGTCCACCTCGAACTAAGAATTTTAAATTTTTGATTAGAATTTTTTTAAATCTATTAAAAACTGGGTCGGAAGAAATAAAAATGGAGAGAGATTCCCCCGTTTTTCTGAAGAAAATAAAAGCTTTACCCGGGGTAACCACACAATTCACTGCGCGGTTACCCCGGGTACTCCTGCTAGTAACACACAAAGTAATTATTTTTCCCCCACATTTTATTCGAGATGCACTTTCCGAACCGACTGATTATATCAGCATATGGCTTATCTTAAATCTAGAACATACACAACACCCAGCCCCCCGGTCGTTAATATATCACTGTGAAAGGGAGAAACCCATATTTTACCAATGATAAATATTTTCGGCCTTGACGGGAATCGAACCCGGGACCCTTAGCTTTATAAATTAGTTCGATTTAGTTAGTAAGTAATATTTTTTTTGACAGTTATATAAGTTAGTAAAATAATCATCATATGTTCATATATCGAGTCGTTGGATATGACAGCTAGCACCACTGCCGCTAAAAGTACACTAATAATATAATATTGTAAAAGCATGTTTGTATTTTTCTCAACTGCCCTGACTGTAGGTACCGCTCTAATACCTGTTTGATATGTTTCACCTTTATCTGACATGGTTAGATTAGTCTATTGCCACCCCCTCCTTCCCCACCTTGTATGTCAACTCTTCCTATCTCGACAGGTTCGGTAAGAGTCGATTAAAAATAGTAAAATGTAGCTCTTATCAAGCGCGTGAAACGAATGGCATGCACAGGTAGGCCCTATATTACTCCGTGTCTAAAGGCTGGTCCACACTTGCACAGGTAAGCCCTATATTGCTCCGTGTCTAAGGGCTGGTCCACACTTGCACAGGTAGGCAATATATTACTCCGTGTCTAAAGGCTGGTCCACACTACTTGTCCTTGTCGCATTGAAGCTGCAGGAAATGTTCTCAGTTGGCCACGAGTAGAGATGAACATCGTCCGCAGTGGCGGCTTGTGACCTAATATGTGAGGGGGCGGCACCTAAATCCTACCATACATAAGCCATAAAATAGTGTGTTGGTAAACGAGTAAGGATAGAACGGGGGGAGGAGGGGAAAGATTTGTCATCAAATACTTACCATATTGATGAAGGAGTAAAAACGACAATTAGAGGGGAGGATTTTCAGATGATTGAATCACAAGGGAAGGTATTAACACTATCTGGTCTACAGCAGATCTGACGTTTAGTGACACACTCGACCACAAAGCGCTGTAGTTGACATTTGAGTGTGAGAAGAGAACTGTATTCGCAGTTATCGTTTTATTGTAACTCATTTAACTAACTTGATTTATTTAAAAAAAAAGTAGTAGTATGTACCTACCTTGAACTACCCGACCGGACTATCCTCATATTTATTCTAATCAGGGTAAGGATGAGGAAGGTGGAGTGTGGAGCTGTTGGAGCGGACTTTGAGTCGAAAGGCCCGTGTTCAAATCCCGACTGCAAGCTCAGAGGACGTTTCTACCTCCCAATATTTCGGTTTTCTTTTCTCTCTCCAAACGGATTTTGGCTTATTTCCTTGATATAACTACTCTAATGGTCCGTTTCGGTGTCCGAACGGTTAGAAGCGTCACTCTCGCAGTGTACTGGAACCTCAATGACTGGGGTTCGAACCTTGGCCGGGTATACTGAGGGGGTTTTAACTAAATGATTTTGACAAGACGTGTATTAATCACAACTTGTGTACGTGTGGAATGCCAGGCCTCCACCGTGGTTCGGATTCCACGTTAAACTGTAGGTCCTCCATTTCATCTCACAATCACCCTACCATACACAATCACCCTACCATTACACATTAGCGTAAGTGCGTGTAACCCGAACGGGTAGTAAGACGCGGTGCTAATAATAATAATAACTAAATGGCTTACCACTCCCTCACCACGCAAATGCGGATACAATTCCTATAAATTAAACCTTCATAGGCACTATCATATTAGTGTAATTATTACATATATGTGTACAACCCGAACGTTTATCAAGACGCGGTGACAAAAGAATCAACAACAAAATTAATAAACCTGTCGATGAAGGAGATATCGGGGTTCGAATATGGACAAATGCGTGAGGTCCCAAATATAGAATATAGTGTTTCCATTCTCTTTCCTTGTTTACGCGACTGCATGTTCTATAGACTTCCCTACTCATCTATATTTACTATAGAATGAGTTGTGTATAACTCCTGTGTTAAGATGCGGGTAAAGCGGAGCTTGCACTTAAGTATGTGCTTAGTTTTTCTCTAAGCACCACGTCTTACTACCCGTTTGGGTTATACGCCTATGTAATAATTACCCTAATAGTTTTAGGGATTATGAAGGCTGTGTTTAGAGGAAGTGAACCTGCATTTGTATAGAGGGAGAGCCGAAAACAATTTCGGAAAAAACCACCCTCAGTACATCAGACCGAGATACGAACCTCGATCTCCCTGTCATCGGCAGTCTACTCTACCGCAAGAGTAGCGCGTTAGACTATGCGGCCACCGAAGCGGGTCGTGCTTTGTTTTATAACCAAATATTATTTTGACCAAAATAAATCAAATATTGCTCCAGTAGAAAGGTTTAGTTTAATTTTCCTCACTCTGTGATACCGACAGTTGTTGAATATCTGTCATAAACATCGCAGCATTAGAGTATAGTTTTCTTCTCTTGATTTAAAATGTTCACCTTAATTACCGCAATGCGCATGACAGATATTCAAGAACTGTCGAGATCACTATTATTAGAAAATTAAACTAAACTTATCTGCTTGAGGAATATTCTATTTATTTTGACCCAAAATAATATTTTTGCTATAAAAAGTAACAAAATACTGATATTATCTCTCGTAACCTTCAACATATTATTTAAACATGTGAGCATTAGTCATTAGTGAAGTACATTATCGTTATAAAAAACGAGACAGGAAATATAATTCAGTTTAATGGAGACTTTTTATGGGCGGTAATGTAGGAAAAATCACTGGTTAAATTAAAGCGTGAAGCTAGTTTTAAAAACTAATGTAGAAAGTTTGCTTGAAAAAANTTTTTTTTAAATATGTAAATATCAAGGCCCACATTTTGAGGACATGCTTTTTTTAAATTTACATCACAGAAAATTCTCATGTGTGCATACGTTGGTCATGATCCTCTGGTTGTGGAAACTTTCTTCTATAGGTCATTATTAGGTCCGTTGGATTTTCGGATCATATTTTCTTGTTTTGCGTAGTTATTGAGTAATTTTTAGTTATTTATGTTTAGTAAGTGTATTTTTTAAATGCCTGCTAAACGCATAAATACTCAAATATAGATTTTTTTCACCTCACAGTTGTCTGAATGAGAATATAATGTAAGCCATAAACTTTGTTTCCTCTTTGCTTGTTAGTTGTAAAATACACATTCCTGGGGACCCCTAATTTTGAAACGTGCGAGTAACGAGTCGCTAGCGTATTTCTCTCATCTCGCAAACCCCTAATTTTGAAACTTCTGCGCTAAGAAAACTGACGTCACACGATCGAATAGCGAGCGGATTCTACTCGCCAGCCTCACACCGTGCGAGACAGACCTTGTCTGTCGAGTAGAGCATAATAAAACAAAATGGATGCCATCCCCCTGTTCGGTTGCAGCCTTCTGAGAGTGGTTTTGTTGAAATAAACGTACCATTGTAAAAAATAGGTTTACAGAAGCAAAAAATATGATTGCTTTCTACACTTTATTTAATCCTTCAATAAAAAAATTTTTTGGTGAAAATATTATAATAATACATCTTAATTCTTTTAAGTTTGTTTAACCGTCAATTTGGCTGAGTCGGTAGAATGACATTCTAATAATCTAGAGTTCACGTGTTTAAATCCTGCCATCTCAATTTTTTTTAAATTTATCAGACTGAAAAAACTGTGATTTTAATTTATTGTATTAGTAAGCATATAATTTGTTTAAAATATTTTTATAGAAGTATACAAGGTATTTGAGCCTACGTATACTACCATAATATTCTTCTTTAAAAATAATTTGACAAGGTAGTAAATTAAAAACAGCACATTCATTTTAAAATTTTGTGTGTAGGGGATTATTTAAAAACTAAATTAATGGGTTTATGACAAAAAAAAGTACATATTTAAAAATAAGGCTAAGCAAGTTAATTATGATTCACAAAGTAAAAACCTTTAGGGCATATTTATGTTTTAAAAATGGTTGCGAAAATAAAATATTTTATTGAATTCTAATTACTAATAAGTGATTTAATTTCAGGCAAAAAATTAGAGTATTTTAATCGAGGTGGGATCGATCCCATGAACCTCTGAGTTATATAAAGCACGCTACCACTTAACTAAAGTGAATATTGAGAATGAGAAAGGTTTAACTTCTACTTATACAACCTGAGAAAATGTTGAGACAACAAACTTAGATGCAAACAACTGGAAGATGGTTTTCTAATAGAACTAAACAAATCGTTTTACATGATTCACTCAATACAATAATAGTGTTTACTTTCAGTTACGTATCTTGTATAATGGCGTGTTGTGGCATCTCATCGCCTCAATCCTTTGGCACACGTCATGGTTTTACAGTGTTGTCAGATTGAAAACTCAGTCGCAAGCGAAACAACGCCACACTGACTCGCACGACAGTAGAAACCTTTCAAAATTAGCTCTGTTTTAGTACAGCCTGCTATTTGCGAGTATTTTCGTAAGTTTCAAAATTAGGGGTCCTCGTGAGACTATAACTAGGCTGAGAGGGTTGCGTCGGAAGGGGGTAGCTATTACTTCTCAAGCAGGTACTACCTATTCCTGGTGAGACTGCAACTAGGCTGAGAGGGTTGCGTTGGGAAGGGGTAGCTATTACTTCTCAAGCAGGTACTACACATTCCTG
>CABFWO010007005.1:8068-28932 GCA_902155825.1 Timema genevievae
GTGGTATCAGTTGTCAGACGATTAGAAACAAATTCAACAAACATATGAGCGTGTAGCCCGGAGAGTTAGTAATAGGCAATGCTAAAAAAGAAGCTTGTGTAATCTACTAAACAGGTTTACTTATCTGCTTGATTACTAAACAGTTTGGTAAAAATTTAACAAAGAATTTTAAAAGGATATAGCTTTGTATTTATTAGTTTATGTGAAGTAGTTGAACGTTGTAGGTTATTTTATTATTTATATTTTCAATACTATCACGTAAGTAAAATTTGTTTACTTAACTGTTTTATTCAATTTTGGACTAGTTCTTACCATCAACTAGAAAAATATTTATGATTCCATATTTAGTAATATTGATGTAAAAATAATTTTTTTACTAAACTTTTGTAACTTTGCATGATGCAAATTAAGTTTTAGCATTTATCTGTAAATATTTGGAAGACAAATAAGAAAAGATACAGCTCTAATATAAGTTAGAATATGAAATCGCTTTGTGAAACTAAATAGGAGCACCGAACCCATATGTAATGCTTGAAATATTTTGAAAGTGATACCCAACTGGTTCGTCACCTTGAAAATATAGAGCTGGTTTGAGGTTCTTGTTGTTAATGGTCAGGGATTGAATATAATGTCCTTGATATATATTGAGCTGGTGGCAGTTATTGTTGTAAATGGTCAGAGATTGAATATAATGTCCTTGATATATATTGAGCGTTTGGCAGTTATTATTGTTAATGGTCAGGGATTGAATATAATGTCATTATTGCACATCAATCTGCCAAGCCCACAGAAATGCATACACCAACTGAGTGAACTGACTCTTAAGGCGACAGCTGCTCTCCATTCATCAAAGGGACTAGCTGTATATTGAATGTTATTACAATTAGTATCGTTCATACCTCTGCCACTTTCACATTTGTCAGAGCCATAATATTGTTTTATGATCATTTTAAGATCAGTATCCAAGCACACACCACCACACACTGGAATTTAGGAGATATGGATGAAACTAAGAAAAAGTATGACTCTACTCACCCCCAGGACAAAGCTGGGCCACTCTCATCATTTTTATTTTGGTAAGTTCGAGTTTTTTTTAAAATCTATAGTATCTTAAACCTTAGATAAATTAATGTAAAAAGCAGTATTTAACATTTTTCATTTTATTTTTTTAAAATGAATTTAACGTACACTCTATGAACCGAATGATTTCATTATCACACGACTTATAAGCTAACTTAAATCTAGAACACACACACACACAACACCGAGCCCCTAACCGTTAATTCATCACTTTGAAAGGGGAAACCCACATTTAACTAATTATACTTTTTCGGTTATGCCAAGAACTGAACCCAGAACCCTTAGTTCAGTGGGCAGATACACTACTGACTGATATAAGGTGTTGGACAATATTTAATAAATGTGCGGCTAAACGCCTTGAAACCCGCCTCGGTGGCGTAGTTGGCTAACGCGTTAGTTTTGTGTTGAGCTGCGCGGCCGAGGATGGGGAGATTGAGGTTCGAATCTCGCTCGGGTGAATTGGGAGTGGTTTTTCCTAAATGGCCTTCCACTCTTCCTCCATACAAATGCGGGTTCACTTCCTCAATATTCAACCCTCCCAATTCCTAACCCATTAGCGTAATTAGTACTTAAGTGTATAATACGAACGGGTAGTAAGACGTGGTGCTAAGTATAATAATAATAATAATAATAATAATAATAATAATTGTAACTATTATTTTTATTATCACTACCCCGACCACATATATTGATCATGTACGTGGTGATTACTTCAATTATTACAATGACCTGGCCACTGCTGATTGGTCTTGTGTTTATTCAACTACTGATGTTAACTTGGCCACAGATAATTTAACCAAGTTAGTCCAAAGGAAAATCAAAATACATATTCCTCAAATTACGATTCAAATTTCATCCAAATATCCTATTTGGTTTTCTTCAACGCTTAAATACTATATCAGGGAAAAAATATATGTTTCCAAAAAAATTCAAACAAACAAATAATAGTGATTTCTATTCACGTTTTTCACACTTTCGTAAAAGTAAGAAAAATTGGGGGGTTTCAGGACATTGGTGTTCTGATTGGGATAAGGCATATGGATTTTTTTTTCTAGTATTATCTTAACATATATGAGATTTTCAGGACACCAATCAGATCGCTTCTCTGGCTCGGTTAATTTAAATTGGTTGTTTTCCTCCCTGGGATAAATTGTGGGGGTGTTTTCAGGACGTGGCGAGCATGTGTTCTTTCTCTCTCGCACACACAAGGCTCCTCCCAATACAGCCGCCCTCCGCGTGCGGGAGGTGGGAGATCGAGGTTCAAATCTAGTTACGTGTCTTGATGTGGGGGAAGAGGGGAGAGGATGAATTTTTTGTTGTGGTGGGTTTTTTTCAGGACTCGCGTGCGCGGATGTGCTCACGCGAGGCTCAGGGGGGCGCGCGGGTGTTTTAGAGGATACCCCTCCCCCGACCTCTCTGGTCTTAAAAGGATGCACACATTTAATAACCTCCTTCATCTATTCTCTCTTTCATATTTCTTACTGGGAACATTCTAGACATGAACTTAGGAACTAAGGTTAAATAAATAGTATAGCTTCTTTTAACGCGTATATTCTTAAGATCACAACAATACATACATATATTCCGTACAATGATTATAAAAATCTCTTTCTCTATCTCCGGAAAGTCTGATTATCTTCTCTACAAGGCAAACATCCAGATATGAAGTATTTCTGAGCTCCTTATGGTAGAATCCTCCCGTGATATGCTTACCTTTCATATCTTCAAGTATAAAGGTCCTGGGATTTGTCTCGACGACGCTACGTATTTTAAACAGTTCGGTCGACCAGTTTGTGGTATAACCCTTTTCGAAAACGTTATAATACTTACTGATACGAACGATATCACCTACTTTAAACATGTTTGGTGTAGAATCCGAGATATTGAGACGTTTATAGACTGTACGTAAAAGTCTGTCGTCCTTGACGTCTATAGGCTTGATCTTTATGGTCGAGTATACCGTCCGGTTGTATTCCTCCAGTAAGGAATCGATCATATAGATTCATCGATACGATCCTTTGGCCCTAAACCTCCTCCACATCATATTCTTGAGGGTATGATTAAATCGTTCCATGACACTACCCTTGACGTTGCTGAGCATCGAATAGGGATTGATCCTCTTTCTTGCCATGAGTGTTTTGAATTCAACGTTGAAAACTCTGTTCCATTATCCGTTTGGCAATGACGCATGGAAGGTAAACCTTTGTCAGTCAACTTGTCGAGGAGGAGAGTCATTGTGGTGGAGACATTCTTCCCCGTCTTAGCTTTGACAGGTGTAGCCCAAGCCATTTTTTAATACACGTCGATGACGATGAGAAGATACTTGAATCCCTTATTTGGTCTGGAGTAGGGAATCATCTCCACCAGATCAGCCTGAAGGAGTTTGTTCAACCCTCGTACGCTAACATGTCTTCTGGGAAACAGTCGTCTTGCAGGACGATGAAGTTCACGCGGAATATCCCACTTGACGGTAGACATGATTATGATATAAATATGGATGGAATGAATGTTTTTATACAATGATTCCAGCCTCGCGTGTTTCCTCAATGATAAAAACAATCTCACTCTCGTGCGCAGAATGAACCACCCTGGTCGATGCGTGCAAGGGTCTAATCGATCAACCAATTAGTTGGGATCGCCCCAAGAGGTATATACAATTCCTCTTCCTGTTTCCATATTGTATAAGCTATCACCCTCGAGTTCCTCCTCAAACATAGGTTTGATGATTAGTGAATACTTTGATCCTGCGCACATATTGATACGTGCTTACGGGTCATTTCTCAACCGATGCGCGTTCGTTTCTTCGAGCATAGACTTGTATGCATCCAGATCCTCCTTGGAGTAATGTGTGGGTGCTCTTCTGAAGAGTAATTCTAATAGCCCTCGGGTATACGGTACCTCCATATTGTTTAGAAGTACTGTACCATCAAGCTCGTCGAATACGATACAAGTATCTCCAAGCTTAGTCGAGTTACCCTCATGACAAACGACGTAGGTCTTATCAGAATGCGCTTGAGACGAATAAAGATAAGTCTCCAATAGATGTCTGGTCTACAATCTCTCAGGTGAGACTTCCACCTCCTTCAGTTGGGGTTCTGCGAGCACCTTCGCCATCTTGTTTAGAGGATCCGTGATAGGCTTGAAGATTTCCTTTGCGACGTACTCAGACTCGTGTCGAGCATTGCGTGAATGCTTATACTTTCGTTTAATAATCTTACTCACTTTTATGATATCTTCCGTGACCTTCGTTGCACGGTGCCAGGTGCGAATGTCTCTTACAATGAAGAAACGGTTCACTATATCTAAACGTAGGTAAGACCTAATTAGACGTGTAAAATCTGAGATGTCGTTGAGCGTTTTTCCGGCATGAAATATATAGTCATCTTTGGACACCTCGAAAGGAGCGCCGTTGATAGGTTTAACATGCAATAAGCAAATAATGCCTTTCAAGTTCATGACCATCCTTGAAACGAACCCTACCCTCTTGAACTTATAGCCGCGTTCAGCCGTTAGAGCCAATTCAAAATATCTCGCATCCTTCCTCGTAGGTTTTGAATCCAAGTAGATGTAGACGAAACTGCAGGTAGCCATAGAGTCTACATAAGCTTTAAGTGCCACGTCTGAGGGTGATGAGGGTATTCCTATGTTTTTAAAAACTAAGCCACACGCATCTTAAAACCGATTGGCATCTGTCACCTTTACAGATAGTACACCTCTCGCCATCATATCGTTTAACTCGGTGTAAACTGTTTATTGTATTGCGAAAGACTCCTCTAGCTTTAGCAACTTGGGACATAAGGCGTCAAGCACCGCTTTATTCTCGTTGAGGTGATTTTCATGGTGACGAGACAGCTTCCACGCCTCATCAATATATTGACGACTACTCTTCTCAAAGTTGTTGTACTTTATTCGATCCTTCTCCGAACTCTTGATCAACGAGTCTATCTGCACATTGATAACATCATTGACCGCGTTGAAAGCGAGTATCTGTTCGTTACTATGTCTCGCGTCCATCCTATCGACGTAAGACTTGTTACAGGAATCCTTAAATGCGATGGGCGTCTTGACGTTGACGATCCTTTTCGATCTAGCATCGTAATACCCTTGAGAGGCTATAGTCAGATTTCCTTCCGTCTAGATAATAGATTTATACTTGTAGTGACTATGTCCGAATTTATATATGGACTGAGTATGCGTTCATATCAATCGGGCAAGAAAAAGATATCGAACCCGTTGCAATATCGTCCTTTATCAATCTCATGATCCTCGCTCAACACTAGAAAATTGTACTTGTTTTATTTTCAACACAGCGAGCACATCTCCTTAAACTTTTGAAACGTCTCCATGTTCACATGATCGTCATAGACGTGTATCAGGTTCGTATCGTTCATCCTGAAAAGGCTGCAAAGATTTACGTTATCTCTCAACATCTGTTTCGGGATGCGCGAGTACATCTGACAAAGATAGAAACAGTCGATAGCCTTATGTATTCACATACTTAAATAAGCCTGTATGTTAAACGTTTTATCGCAAGCAATGTCGTCAAAAATGAATACAGAGTCGAGTTTAGCCTTGAATGGTGGTACAATCTCCGTATTGTCAGAATAAGGGAAATAGCCTATGCCTTCGACGAGCGATAAAACCTTTGATAAACGTTGATACTTGGGCTGGTATAACGATTTGGTGTAGACGTACATGTTCTTGAAGCGTAGGCCGTTAGGTTCCTACGGCAGACTGATCATAGAGTTGGTTTTACCGCAATTCGAAAGTCCACTGATAATGCAACGAATAGTATCGTGTAACAGCTTGCCGGGTCTCTGAGGTAAGGCTCTACCCACATTGTGATCGTTGTCACATACATTTAAAGAATCTGTCTGTTTCTCGAGCCACATGTCAACTAGTACAACTATATAATGTACGCACCTATATAGGTACGAATCAGTACGTGTCATGAAGCGAAGAAGGGGGAGGAGGAATACTGGACAAGATAATCAATAACCTACCGTTCGAGGTGCGTATACCTTGATAACAGTACTGCGGACCAGGAACCAAGTTGGAAAAACGATTGAAACGAGGAGGTCCCGGAGTCAACGATTTAGATCGTTACTGTAAGGAACACGATATCGGCTACTCCAAGGGGAAATATCTTGTGGGACGTCATACCGTAGATCACGAAATTACCAAGAAAGCGTGGAAAAAAGTACTCGCACCTGACTCAAAGTTAAGTGAGAAAGCTGCCGCGTGGGCTGTAGCCAACACGATGAAAGCTAAAGTCAAGTTGGGATCCGGTCTGAAGAAGAAAGGTTGTTGTCGTCAACGGCGTACTAATAAAAAGAGTACTACTACTTCTCACCAGAAGAAGAAGAAGGGCGGAATCTTACCTATACTACCTCTGATCGCAGCGCTTGTAGCCGTCACCGGAGTAGCTGCTGTAATCACGAAGGCTGTACAAAGTGCGAAGGGGAATACGACATAATCGTACGCTCGAGGCTATCGCTATGGGGAAAGGGATGTATCTACAGCCTTACTCGAAAAAATGACTACCTAAACGGGCCCTTATCGAAATGGATCTGCGCAAGTACGCTAAGGAGATACAAATCCCCTTCTTTAGGGGGTATTCGCGAGGGACGCTTTACCTAGTGGTCCACCCTGGAATATAGAGGGCACCATCATCAATCTCGATAGAGATAGCGATAAGGGCACTCATTGGGTGGCGTATTAGAAAAACGGTCAGCGATCCGAATAATTTTACAGTTTTGGTGATCTAAGACCGCCACTCAACTAGTCCGATATCTCGGGGAAATACCTATCTCCTATAATCATACGTGGTATCAAGAGTACATAACAGTTCTTTTCGGTCATCTTTGTCTAAGTTTCCTTAAATACTCGCGCTGATGATCGATCCTATTAAACATGTCTATGTCGCTTACACTGACAAGTCTTATTTAAAATCTGATGGTGAAATAGTTCCCACATATCCTGCTTGGAGATGAGAATCACGAAGAAGAATGGTTCATCGAATTGATCATTCTGGCAACGTTCAATTCTATGCCGAACATCAACGAACGTAATAATAAATTATATTGCAACAGTAAAGAGAATACCATCTCTCTGGGTACCTATGAACTTAAGGCGTTGGACCTATTTTTGCAAAGAGAAGTCTCGAGTGGCGTGAAGCTCTCGATCATCAGTGACCCTAGAACTTTATAGAGTTATATCACTTGAAATAGGTTGATTGACTTTACCCGATCTGGTACATTCGCATCCCTGCTGGGGTTCGACTCCGTCATTCTTCCCGTAGGGAAGATGCACATATCCACCAATGCCGTGAATATCCTTCACGTGAACGTGATCCGCATAGAATGCAGTATCGCTAACGGAGCTTACATCAACAGAGAACTGAGTCATACCTTGCACGAGTTCATCATGACCGTGCCACCTAACTATAAGATGTTGGAAGCGCCGAACAACATCTTTTACCTTTCGGTAACGAAACGATTATTAGAGTCTATCACGGTACGACTTGTTGACGAACGAAGGGATATCGTCAACTTTAGAGACAAGACGATATCACTACGTCTACATCTGAAACGAGTTGGTGGAGATGAGACTCGTACTAGATAAAACGAGACGACGTCATCTTCCTCGAAACATTGAGATACGAACAGGGAAAGTGTTAACACCTGAAAATAAACGCCTTAAAATATGGGTGGATAATGACTTTGGGCACTAGACGACTCCTGGATAGCTCAGTGGTAGAGCATTGGCGTTCTAAGCCGAAGGTCCTGGGTTCGATTCCCGTGTCCAGGTGTCATTTTTCAATTTTCAGAATATGATATTTAGATGGAGTATTCCTCTCTAAAAGCACAAATAATAACTTCAGCTATTTGATTCTTGTAGAGTTTACGCCAATTATGAACCGAGTCATACCCTGCTTGAGTTCAGAATGGCCATCCCTCCAGTCTATACGATAGTGGAAGCCAGTGGTGTATTCTGATAAATTTAACAGGTATGCTGTTCTATAGTATTCGCAAGAAAAGTTTGGTGATCCATCCTCATGAAAAATATGAAATATTGGCAATTTAGAGGTTATTTTTCATGTCCAACAGAGTGAAAATAAAGAGGTGGGGTCAAGATTATCTACCCCCTCTCCCACCCACATGCCAGATTCCCTCCTCCCTTCCCCCCATGACTTCGTTTAATTTATAAGCCATAAACAACTTTTTTCTAACTGTTATTAAATTGTCTGTAAGGATTCTTACCTTTTCTGCTAGATAGTGCACCTGTCTTAGAAGAGTATCTGTTAATATCACTACACTAGAATATAGGCTACAAAGATCAACATAATAAAACTGTCACTATCAAAGAAAATCACTTATATTCACACAAATTATAGTTTTTTGTCCAATTTTATTTGAAAGTGAAGTCCAATCTACGAGATTTCATTATAAAGTGGTCAATTACTTTGTTTTTGAAGGGAGTATTCTTTCTTAAATGTTTAAGAAGCTCTTTTTCAATTGAAATCATTGATAGTCCAGTTAATCTTTCCTCGCCTTGTTTTGATCTACAGAAAGTTTTTATTCTTTTCAAAGCAGAAAAGGTTCGCTCTACAGTTGCGGTGGTGGACGGAATTGTCCATATTAGGGTAGCCAATTTATACACTTCTGGCATTACTGAGTCTAAATCATTTTGTCTCATGTATGGAACAATTTTCATTGCAGACATATTTTGAAATTCTTTCGAACTATACAAGACGGTAAGCTCATTCTTAAGCCGTATGTAGTCGAAGATAGGACCATATATATCTTTCAATTTGTTAAAATGCTCCTCGGGAAATGTATTTTTATTAGTAAAAGTATTATATTTAGTATGATCCAAAAGAGAAATGAAATACAGATCATGAAATGATGAAAACCTATCAGTAATTTGTATCAAAAGATGATCACAAATTTCATTAAATAGCCGCTTGAAGCGTTGGTTAGGCTCATCATTTAAATGCTGTCTCTTTTTTTGCTGATCTGGTTGAAATTCAGGGGATGATTTCTCCCACAACTTTTTAAATCCACTGTCCCTAAAGTCTTGAATCAGGATTTTAACTTCTGAAATTTTCTCAAAACAATATGAAATATCCATACTTTTGGATTGCAAAATATTATATAATATATCAGTGTGACAAAATATACTAGAGAAAATATCAAGTAAGAAACCTGTTTCAAAACTATTTAAAAATGACAAAAATCCTTGGGATTGAACAATTGTGTCACTGTCCCAGTCTCCTGGATTTTCTAAAATGTTTTCAAAAAAACTTAACAAACATGTTTTGAACTCATGCACAGTGTTTACAAGTCGCGATGAAAAATTCCAACGAGTAGGTGCTACTTTTGGCAATTTTTTAGCAACAAACTTTGTTAGGGCTTCATTTCGTTTTGTTGACTTTGAAAAAAAAGCTGCTAGACCAGAGAGAGATTGGAAAAAGATGCGACACTGAGCAATACACGACACAGATTGCTGAAGCACTAGGTTAAGAACGTGACTGTAACAATGAACAAATAACGCTCGTGGATAATGTTCGCGTACTTTCTTTTGCAATCCACCAATATTTCCTGACATCACAGCTGCACCATCGTAAGTTTGAGCAACTAACTTTTCTCCAAAATTAAAAGATTTAGCTACTTGAAGGACATGTTCACACAAAGCTACAGCTGATCTGTCTTTACTCACGTCAGCAAAGTGCAGAAAGCGTTCTTGCACATTACCACTTTCATCTACATAGCGAACAACTGATGATAGTTGTGATTTGTTGCTGACATCCGTTGTTTCATCCAACAATATCGCCACAAACTGTGTTTTAGACACTTCTTCAAGGATTGCGTCACTCAATACACTATTAATAGATTGAATCAAATCGTTTTGAATTTGAGGGGACGTACCTCTAAATACAGTTGAACTATTTAAATGGTCTGCAAGTAAAGAGTCATATTCACTAACATAATCTAAGAGTTCCCTATAATTTCCTTTGTTTAAAGAATCTTCTGATTCATCGTGACCACGAAATGGTAGCTCTTGTTTAGCTAAAAAGCACACGGCATCAATGAGTCGCTCGAGTATCTGTCTGTTTTTCCGAACTTTTTCATTATGTTGAGACACGTTAATCTTTAATTGTTCGTTCAACTGTAAATCAATACGTGTCCTACCAAAAGCTTTTTGCTGAAGGTGAGCACTAATATGGTTCTTTGACCGTTCATGTTTTAGGACAGATTTTGTTAAAACATTTAAGTTCCCAAAACCCTTCTTTGTCCACACAGTACACTCGTTAGAAAAAAGCAAACAGGACCAACAAAATAACTTATTAAATTTAGAACTGCCCGCCAACCACTTTGTTTTATCATAGTTTGAAATATTAAAATGTCTAACATATTCACACTTTTTGTCTTTATGTTCTGTTACGAGTAGTGGCAGAGATGGACATGGCCTACCTTTGTTAAAAATAAAAAGTTTTTCACTATAAGATCTACTACTAAATGAGTGATTTAATAAATCCTCCACTGGACAGTTTAGCACTTCTTCATTCATAATGCAATAATATCAATATACAAGTTTCCTCAAAATATAACTAATTGTTTATATACAGTACACCGATATTAAATCACAAAAGCCTAGACAACATTCTAGGATAAAATAAATAAACTAAAAGCGCGACCTAAATTCCAAAACGACCTACTACACGCCCGAGAACTACGAGCACTAATTACTTCAGTTCAAAATAAAAGAATCCCTCCACTACTCTCAACTGCTGGGGGGGTGAAAATCATGTTGCCAAATACATGTAGATAAATTATTCTATAGTGCAAAGGTATTGCACCGCAATTATTTAAGAAAACTTTATTTTAATGCTTGGTACAAGTAGTATCTTTTATTTTTACAAATACATGGATTAATTTAATATAATTTTACTTTAATTATGTTAGGCTATAATAATTAATCATAATAATAATAATAATTGATAGCTAGATTTATTTTTCAACATTTGGCACAAGTGCCTCCTTGCTTGCTGTTCAAGAATAGCAAGCCTTTAGTGGTAAAACTGTCGGTTTATTGGCCTATGTTTGGGGTTTTGAGGAGCGGAGGGGTGGCTGTCACATAAACATTGGACAAGGTCATTAGGACCTCTCTTTCTTGAAGTGAAAGCTAGCTTGCGTTTCTCATACATCAAGCCTTTGGAGTTTGCTGGTAGGTAAGAGCACTTGGAAGAAGAATGATTCAAAACACAATAATATCGGAAAATTAACAAATAAAGATTTTCTAAGTATACATCTTTTGCAAATAATTATGGGTATGCGGCGCAGGACTAGCATACCCAAAGAATACGCCACTGGTGGAAGCACCGAATAATATAATTTACCTTACGGTCACGAAATCAATTATAGAGTCTCTCTTGGTACTACTCGTTGACGAAAGAGGAGATATCATTAACTTTAGGAATGAGACTATATTAATACAGCTACACCTGAAACGAGTTAGTGATTGGACGCGTACGTGTTAAAACAATACGACGCCCTCTTCCTCAAAACATTGAAAGAAGATCGTTTAAAGCGTGAACACCTGTCAATAAACTATTTGCGACGCTTCGTTTACTATCTAGGAAGATAATGGATATGCTAAACATTGAGGATTCTGCTGCCTTATAGACGGGCTTGACCCGTTTCTAGTATCATTGCTATGCTTAATATATTATTGGACATTTAATGAATGGCAATGACCTTAGGGTATCTATTCAGCAAGAAGGATCATACTTGTTACTACATCGTTCCCTTCTGCATATAAGAGGTAGATTATTGTTGAATACTGAAGTTTCTAAAAGTACTTCGATAGTCGTCAATAGCGGCATACATAAAATATTTTGAGAATTGCCTTTGAGATCAACGGAGAGAAGATTAATTATCAACCGAGATATGTGGATATTCCGACTCAGCTCAAGAACTTTCTATATACAGAATGGTGAATAAAAGTAGCTTGAAAATTCAGGATGGAGACTTGAAGGAGTACGCGTCAATGCTCAAACAGGTATATTTTGATAAACGCATACCTTTATGTCTCATACTAGGACTAAACGAAGACTATTCCCATATATTATTATTATTATTATTATTATTATTATTATTATTATTATATAGCACCACGTCTTACTACCCGTTCGGATTACACGCTTAAGTACTTATTACGCTAATGGATTAAGAATTTGGAAGGTTGAATTTAGAGGAAGTGAACCCGCATTTGCGTGGAAGGAGAGTGGGAAACCATTTGGGAAAAGTCACCCCCAGTTCACCCGACCGAGATTCGAACCTCGATCTCCCCGTCTTCGGCAGTCGAGCTCAAAATGACTAGCTCGTTAGCCAACTACGCCACCGAGGCGGGTCTCCCATATACTGATCAATTCTGAACAAGAGTTAGTTCTTGTGCGTTCGACAACAGATAATATTTCACCACAGCGTGCTGCTGCTCCTATTTGCAAAGACACCTACTAAAATCGAACTGAGTAAAATCTCTTGGCTCGTACCATATATCAGAACAAATGATTTGAACTATCCTGATTTGGTCAATTACGCTGAGAGGGGTTGAGTTATCGATTACCTTTCTGTCCATGGGAGCCATAGGGCTGTCCGGAGTATACAGAGGAATGTCCTTCTGAGACTTACGGGCGCCTACCGGACAGTGACAACAGACGCACTGAGCGTCGCCCTAGGTGTGTGGCCGTTGGACCTTCTAGTTAAGAAGAGGGCAATTGGGTACTGGAAGAGAAAGAACAACTGGGAAAAAGTCAGGATACTCACCTCACCTGAAGTGGAAACATCCGAAGATGCACTATTTGCTCTGTTGAGGGAATGGCAGAGACGCTGGGAGGGCAGTGAAACTGGTAGGAGGGCTTATCAACTCTTTCCCAATGTGGTCGAAAGGATTGATAACGCACATCTGGAACCATCCCCGGGTCTGGTCCAATTCATCACGGGGAAGGGGCCGTACCCAGAATCCTTAAGGAAGATGGGATTGGTCGAATCCGATCTGTGTGAATGTGGTGAGGTGGGTACCCCGGAACACGTTGTGTTGGAATGTGCCCGTACGCTTGAGCTAAGAAGACCTAACCAGCAGGAAGTGCAGGGAAGAATGGTGGGTGATATCCTGAGAGATCCCGTCCATTGGAGGTTCCTAGATAAGCTGGCAGCGGAAGCTTCAGAAAGAGCCAAGGAAGAATATATAAGGGCACTGGGAGAGAGACGAGGACTGAGACAGATGCTAAACAGACGGAGGGCCAGAGAAGGGAGGGGGGGAGAGACCAGTGACAGTGACGAGGACAGTGACAGGGATAGTGACGAAGACAGAGACATTGATGAGGACAATGAAAGATACGAGGACAGAAACACGGGAAGCGGGACTGAGACGGACGCAGGTGAGGTCTCAGCGGGGGGAATATAGGGAAAGGTGAAGGTTGTTTTGTGGAACTACTGCTATACAACCTTCTATGAGGAACAAGGAGAGATGCCGGGAAGTGGCAAACACGAAGCCTTGTGGGACTGGCATACCAGTTCGGCTGATGGATCCGGAGGCTTACTGGGGTAGCCCTGGTAATTCCGAAGGATCATCATTCCAGCCGAATAATGGGACAGATGAGGGGAAAGAAACGGGACGCATGGGGGGAACCTTTTGACTGCAGATCCCTCTTCTTGGAAACAAGAAAAGTAGGACTAGGTCTTGTAAGGGCCCTATGTGTCAAGATGGAAATAGGCGGCTGCTCTGCAGCCCCCTTGTACCATCGGGGCAATGGACATTCCCGGAGGATTAGAAGATATTTAGGTTAGTTAGTTGTAAGATTAGGATAAGATTAGAATATGATAGGAAAGGGAGGGTAATAGGAAGGGGTAGGTATTATAGGAGCCAAAACTTGTTTAGAATAAATAAAATTGGAGGATAATGTGTATTAGTAGGAAATTTGTTTGATACTGTGTAAATAAGGCCTGGATTTAAAATTGTAAGATGCCAGGCCAAATTAGATTGGTAATAAAAAAAAATTTCCATGGGAGTACCTGAACGTGCCAGCCTCTACTCAAAATGACTAAATAGTGAAAACCTCAACCTTGCTTGAAAAATTTATCTACGTCATTTTTGCTTTTCAGTTAGGACAAAACAATTCAATAGAGCCATATAGAAGTATTTTCGGTCATTAGCGTTTACCTAGGTTAAACTCTACCTGAATACTATCATGTGCCCGTATAAATATAGGACCCTAGACTTTGGTCTTAAATCCTTCTCGAAATTTTACAAGGCCTATGCCCAATTTCAGACTTCGTACTATGGGACGATCGCTCTTATACTGCTACTATAACCTGCATATTTCAACTCTCATTAACCCATGATCGTGTTTGAGACAAGTCGTCAGCAAGATAATCTCAAGGAGGGTATGATAACGTGTCTTAATTCTAACATCAGAGACGAAATAAGATATCCCTCCTAATACTAAATCGTTCTGTCTCATCATTCGCGAGCGTGTAGTTCAATACAACCATTCCAACAGGGAGTTCAGCATGATGCCATGATAAATGAATGGTAGGCGTCTTAACCTCAAGTGGTAAGCTGATTGACTTACAAGGGTTCTTGAGTCAGGTTTTTTTTATCTTCTAGTGAAGTCAACTCTAAGTTCCCCCAGCCTCAGAGATTGGTTTTCTCTTATCATGGGGCAAGAAGGATGTGGTATGGCCATAATATGGGTCTGTCTTGGGAGAATGTAGGTTTATTATACTTCAAATTAAGTTCACTGATTTATTATCATCAAGAGACATAGAAAGGAAGATCTTTGATATATGCTAAAGAAACATAAAATAGAATATGGCTTCGAGGTGTCATCAACAACCATGACGAGTTCATTTTTCTGAGCTAGATGATCTCAGTTGTTCCTCTACGAGAACAATTAAATCCTCACGAAGAGTAGAAAAGTTTTGTGGCGTGTGTTACACGTTACAAGTTTACAAAGCAACATTTAAACGTAACATTCGTCTCTTCACCCATGAGGATACACTCTTGTTCCAACCACACCTACATGTCACTCGCTCCTTGCCATCAGACTGGCGAGGTCTACGATATCTCGCGCCACTGTAGTGACGTCCCGCCCAAGAGAAAGTTAGAAGGACGGAGGTAAGTCTATCATGTTTCGGCTCCTCCTGGAATGTTCTACAAGCTTGTGGGCCAGCGTCTAACCATCCATTCGGGTCACGCATTTCATCATGATTAACCTTCCTTCACCCCACTCTACATTCCACCTTGTCAAATGTTGGTTTCATCTCTGTGAGCACACGTGACCATGCTCTTGGATAATATATTGGTATGTTGTATCAAGGTCCTTATAATATCACTGACTTCAGCGAGGTAAGCGACGCTATCTGAAGCAGATGTAGTATACGTATTTTTCCATTTTTTTTCAGCCTAACACTTTAATTTTTTCCAAATTATCTCTTTGGAATTAAAAAAATATCCATTATAAATTTTGGCATTGAGCTTAAAATCTTTTCTTGAATCTTAATTATGAGACTATTATGGAGTAGATTCATTTTCAGTTTAAGACCATTGCTAATAAATGTATTATATAAATTTAATTATTGGTGACTATTTCGTTACCTTGCGATTTGCTGTTTCATTAGACATGTTAATATGAACTCTTGCCTTTTGTATATAATTATTGTTTTCTTTATACTTATTAAATATTAATCTTGCTATCCTCTGTCTATTATTTCTTTTGGGCAGATTTAGGGTTGGAGGGTTATAGTTTTCCAGTCATTACAGTACCGTCTTCACATGCGCTTCACAAAATGTCTGACGCATCTAAGAATGGATTAAAAGAAGTCTGATTGCTCATAGCGTTTGTGATTTGGACAAGAGTGCTATACAGAAAGATAGAGGCTATGCCATCCCTTCCCTGATTCATATCACCTA
Organism: Timema genevievae; assembly: GCA_902155825.1. NCBI lineage: Eukaryota > Metazoa > Arthropoda > Insecta > Phasmatodea > Timematidae > Timema > Timema genevievae. Next base: position 24,128 of record CABFWO010007005.1, read on the forward strand.
ATACTGTTGCCAGAAAAATCGACAAACATAAACGTAAGGCTAGAAAGACGGGACCTGATACTGGTGCCAGACCAATCGACAAACCTAAACGTGAGTCTGATCCAAGGTAACGTCGATGTAAACGATGTGTACCTATTGACAAAATGGATTCAGTTCTATTCATAGACTTTGAAGGACTTCAACTTATAAGGGAAGGTTCATTTCAAGGCGGTACATGTCCGACTCATAGTTTTGCACCTCTATCTATAAGAGGTTCATGTTTGACTCAGAGGGATGCATGTTTGAGGAATATTTGTTCATCTAGGTGGGGGCATTTGTGTGCACAGCTTAGGTGCTGTGGCATCCCCACCAACCAAGGAAAAAGAGGAGAATCTGGAGTGAAAAAAGAACGAAGTAACTAATATTTTTTAGAAACCACATTGATGGATATTCTAAAGGTATTGATTAATGTAGGCGTGGAATTGTAATTTATTATATTTGGTTTTTAAAGAATAATCTTGAAAATCAAACATTTATTGTTTCTTGTTTTTAATTTACTGTAGTTGTTGAAAATAATCAAACCAATTCTTGGGGGAGTGGATTGTTGATCCCACCCCCTACTTATTTCAACTGACACCCCCATCAGCCACACCCTACGCACGCTTGTGGGTGGGAGTTTATTTTATGTTAAAACGTGGGTATGTCCAAATTAAAGGGATACATGTATGTATGTCTCGAAGGGGTTATTCTTAACTCAAAAAGATTAGGCATCGCGCAATTCAAAATAATGTGTTTTTATTTATTATGTTTTTAAAGGCAAAATTCTATTATTATCTGAATTAAATAGTTTAATTTGTATAAAATACAACTGCAACAAATCACTGTGAAGTTTATTATAAGTGTAACTCTCACTTTTAGTGTTGTAGTAAAGACAAAGCTATCAAGGTCACCGTAATTCCAATTAGAGCAATCACCTTCTGCAAAGAGTTAAATTTAATTGAGAGTACCAAAGTGTTAGGGAGTGACGTTGTAAATAGGTTGCGATATTGTCACAAGTCACGCTAGATCACAAACCATTAGGCCTATCCCATTGGGTGGGCACTCTTACAGAACTAGCTGATCCCGTAAATTAGTTTGGGCACTATCGCTAGGCCCAGCTTGCAAATTTCAATGACGTCACAGAGGAATGCACATGCGTGGATGTGAGAAGTCCATACAAAAGGAAGTGTGAAGTCTATGTAAAATTCGCCATTACTGTTTTGCTAGCAATTTTGTCGTTTATTTTAAGGAAGGGGGTTAGCTAAATTTTCTAGATTTTACATTTTATAATGTGGTTTAATTATAAAATAATGGATTTAATTACATTTGATTGAATTTGATATAATAATTGATTAATTAACATTCCGCAAAAGAAAATGCGTTGTGCTACAAGTAAAATAAATCAATCAAATCCATATTAATTAGGTACATTCAAATGTCCCGTTTTTAGTTCACAGCACTAAAGCCGTGAGCGCTAGCGATGTGGTTCTACTTGCCAAAATTAGAGTGGCGTTTCTAGACTTAACTTTTTTTATATGTAGTAGCCCTTGTTATATGCGTAGACTTTTAACATTCTGGCATTCACGTTTAATCAGGATGAACGTGGTCCACAAACATGGATGAAACATATTTTGGAAACAACTAGAATATTATTTTAGAGAATTATAGTTGATTCTGTTAAAGAATGTTGTAGTGTATCAAACAGAAAATTAAAAATTATAAATCATAATGGGACTTAGTCCAGCTTGTTAACTGTATAGCTGAAAAATAGTTGAATTAATTAAAAAATTGCTTCTGTGAAAAGCCGTGGTATTCAAAAGTTTACTGCCTTAGGTTTTGTTGTATTGCTCACGAGCCATTTAAATACTATTCTTAAATATTAAAGCAGTATAGTTTTAAACTTGTTAGAGGCTACCAGTTTTACCAAAAATATTTTTGTTTATTTTTTCTTTTTTCCTTACGTTCGTGTTAAGAGTGTTCCAGTGGTTGAAAAAATTAACTTAATGAAAATTCAATTCTATAAAAACAGTTATGATAGAGTGGGATAAAGTAACCTCCCTTCTAACCCCTCCAAGACCAAATGACCCCGGTGGAAGGTAATAGTATTGCCATTTAGACACGGTGTGGGATCGCTATACGGGTAAGGGGAAACATTGTTAACTTCTCTGCCAAATGCATTAGTGCTACTGTCGAAGAAATACGATGTTGTTTTCTTTAATTTTTGATATTTAAAATCTCAATTAATTTGCATTCGCTATTTTTTTATAAGTTGCTTTAAAACTGTAAAAATTGAATAAAATACGCCATTATTGTGTTTATGAATTTATTGCTTTAAACCCATGAAAATTGAAATTTAAAATACGCTATTATTACTTTTATGAGTTTGTTTTATTTTATATTCAGTTTGAGAGCTTTTAAAATGTGTATTTATAAGTTTGTCCATAGCCTATGTCACAATCACAAATGGAGAACGCTACAAGCAAAAGTTAGGTTAAGCTTTGTTTGACAAGTTTGTATTGATCTTTGAACATATTGTGCGTGTTTGGGATGTTATTAACACAAATAAGTCATTATAATGGAATGAACCAATCATTTGTAATCATTCTTTTGAATACCTATTAAAATATTTAGTAGACTTGTTAGTTGATGTGAATTTATTACCTACTCTAGCCATATAAATAAGAGTATTTGAAATAAAATGTTTATTGGCTTAACCTACATTAACCTACATTTACTTCACAAAGAAGTGTATATATCCTAATATTTCAGTTTCTCTCTCTTACCATTATCATTAGGTTCCGAGAGCTAAAGTTAGAGCTAATGTAATAATGTATACAAGATATTACAACCAATTACAAATGTACTTGGTACAGTTTTGCACTTTAGTACTTGTTACAGTTTTGCACTAAGCTGTAAGCATTAGTTAATCTGACATCCATCTAGCGCTCAAATTCCTGTTCTAGTCATACTACAGAGAGTTACAATTCTATACCTTTATTATCTATGCATTTAGAATCAGTCATCTTTGGAGGGTGGATATAATTGTTTAGCCTTTAGATATTTATCGCGAATTAAGAAATGTGTACTTACTAATCTGCAATGAGTGACAGTTGGGACAGCTACCATACAGCCTTCTCTCTCTAGGTTTACTTTCTCCATCTAATGCTATCCCTAGGGATTTTAATAATTCAGGGTTCGTATATTATCTCTCACTTTCCTTTTTTAACTTGTTCGAATTCTAGAAGCATTCTCGTTTTGTTATGGGTCGCTATACATTTCAACCTATTGTAAAAAAAAATCCATGACGAATTAAATATTATTTTGGAATTATTAATTTTTTTTTTTACTTTTGATCTCTAGTTTTTGTATCAAAATAAAATCAGTAACAAAATGTATTTCCATCCTGTATAAGCCTATACATTGATGAACATTTATTTAAATCCATCCTAATAATATTTTGAATATATAGTTTTTAAATATGTTAACATACATTATTTATAGGTGGACTCTAGATTTCTTTAAGAAGGGCTATACAAGAACTTTGGAAATAGAAGATTTGTACAACCCTAGGAAGAAAGATTTGTCCAATGTCTTGGGAGACCGTTTGGAAAGGTAACATAATATTATAATTACTTGGTAAAATAAATTATTATACATTCTGCAGGCTTGTTACGAATAGTAAGTAATGTATGCGTGATAACCAACAAGTTGGAGATTTCTAGTGTTTACACTCTACAGTATTGGGATGAGTAAAGAAAGAAAAAGAGAGTTTGGTTTTATAGGGTAGAGTTAAAACAAATATTAGGTTGTGTAGGTCTGCCAACTGTATACATTTAACACAAGGTTACCCACATTGGTGGTTGCGTGGTCCTGCACGTCTCTTTCATACTAGAATGAATGCCGGTAACGGTGAGATCAGGGCTCAAATCCCAGTCGGATGTATTGATCGAGTGTAGCCTCCCTTATTACACCTAATAAAGTGGAGCGCACAAGATATGAACAAAATATCAGAGTCAACCGGTAGATTCAGAAGCGCCCGCAAGGTGGTCCAGGGATCATTTGTACCCCCTGAGATTATGAGGTTGTGTAAATATTTGAAGTAGGCTAATCCTGCCCAACAGTATTATTAACTAGCATTCAAACAGTCCCCCCCACAAACAAACAAAGAGATACAGAATATAACTAATCAATTAGTTACCAGCGCCCGCCACCAGGCCACCTGATGACTTTAGGCTTGATAGTTTGTCGAATGCGCGAGCAATTCCAACAATTCCAACAGCATTGGCCATTCAAATCGTTAAAGGTAAGTGTCCACCCACGTATTTGTATAAATTTGAAACATTTTTCTTATGTTGTATCATATTTTGAAGAGACAAGGATTGCCTTAAAAAGCGTCTTTTGAGGCTTCAATTTAATACATTTTCGGACCCTCCGCAGTGAAATACTCCCCAGACCCTCCAGTTTGGGGTACCCGTCATTTGGCCTAATGTGTAGGCTAAATGCCTTTTAGGCCAAATGCCTTTAGGCCAAATGCTTTTAGGCCAAATACTTTTAGGCCAAATGCCTTTTAGGCCAAACGCCTTTAGGCCAAATGACTTTTTGTAAAGTTAATTTTAAGACCATTTATTAAAATGTGTATTGCTGTCTCCGGAAACATTCGTTATGATTTGTAGTGATGCTAATAGATGGCGAGGTGTGTAATGTTTAGTTAACTAGTATATACTACCGTTTTAAAATACGTAAGTCTTTTCTCAATTTACTACTTCCCAAGGTATAGCAGCACGTCC
>CABFWO010007006.1:0-28931 GCA_902155825.1 Timema genevievae
GGCATTGTGATCTCAACCTGTTAATAGACGGCTGCCCGGTGCAATGCCAGACCCATGTCTCAAACCAGTGGTACTCAAGGCATTGTGATCTCAACCTGTTAATAGACGGCTGCCCGGTGCAATGCCAGACCCATGTCTCAAACCAGTGGTACTCAACTTAGGGTACGTAAAAACATCTTACGGGGTAGGAAATATAAGTTGTGATAAGCACCGAATAATTAGGGCCAGATTTAGGGTTTACCATGACATGCGACCTGGAAGCATCCTTTCTTTTTATCTCCCCCCGCCCCTTTCTCTCTCTCTCTCTCTCTCTCTTTCTCTCTGGCCTACATCTAGATGATAGAATATGCAAAGCCTGCATTATGCACCAACAACTTGGGGGATAAAGAGTTGAAGACAAATTATATCTGGGCTAAGTGAACAAAAAAAGGTTGAATACCACTGCCTCAGATCATGTGACCAGATTAAAGGTCGTTTCATGAAAATTTGCGGATAGTTAGTGGTGCATAATTTCATGTTTAATAGATATGTGTATTCCCCATCATATAGCTTCTATCTATGCATATATTTTGAGGGATTATCAAAAACCATTAATCATTTCCTTGTATTATTAATGATGCTTGCTGGAATTAGGGATAATAATTGATTAATTTCCTCTTAATACCAAGCTATTAGTAGACAATCAAACTATCGTCAAAATCTTCATAACCCACAGTACTAAACCTTGCCAACTGTGGCTTTGTTTCAAGTATATTGCTTTAATAATTATATACTTAAAAAGGATTGTGGAGTATTTCATTAAATGTTGAAGCAAAAAATGTATACTATTGGTTTTACAACACGTTAATTAATTACCTTTTCTGGTTATCTGTATATATTTATTAATCACGCCAATGTAGTTGGAATAATGTAGATAAAACTTAGACGAAATGTACCCCCATTATCATGAAGAGAAAGTGGAAACCATTTAAGAAAAACCATTCTCAATACACCCATTTGGGATTCAAATTCTCACCTTCTCGTCACCAGCAAACCATATTAAATGAGATTAACTTTTTGACTGTGTTCCCACTGGCGTGGCATGAGAAATACTAAATTGTTGCTCACGTGACATCCAGCTTATTGTTGTATCAGCTCGAATAAAATACCTGTTTATCTAGAGTAATAATAATAATAATAATTACTATTATTAGTTCAATTTCAATTTCCTTTACTAAAGTGCTGACCAACAGTCGTAGGACCTATAAAAGGCAAGCACTGAAAAGTACATAAGTACCTTACAAATACACATAATTACACGAGAAATTAGGATAGATAATAATAGTTAAATAATATATATGTATAGTGATGAATAATTAAGAAAAAATAATAAATAATTATATATACTAATGAATAATTACGAAATAATATAGTAAATAATAATGATAAGAAAAAATTAGTAATAATAACAAATAGCTAAAGAGTAGTAAAGCATACATATTTTAAAGGCAATAACAATACAAAAATAAATAAGATATTGTAAATTTAAATATTATGGGCAGAACCTCTATAGGATAAATTAATGATATGAGAGTTCCTTAAATAACTCTCTGAGTTTAGCTTTTCTCTTATGATAGAAGTCGAATTCGACAAATCTAGAATTGGCGCTATGGATACAACGGCCTATAGAGCTTATCTTATAAGAGCTATCGAGAAAAAATAATTTTGGATTATAAGGAACCCAAGAAGGGATATTAACACCTATATGATCAAGGGCAAATCTACAATAAATTTTGCTATTGAAAATATTACAAACAAAAAGGGCATCACAATAAAGTCCACGCGAGAAGAGAGTTTGGAGCCTGAAGAGGTTTCGAATTCTGTCATAATCAAAATAAATCCGGTTAGTAAAGGATTTATCAAAGCACGCAGCGACAAATTTTCTTTGAACGTTTTTCAACCTTAGAGAGTCAGTTAAAACAATGGAATTCCAAGCAACACTTACATATTCTAACTTATATCTAACCAGGTCCTGGTAGAGACATAAAAAACAGTCAACTTTCTTAAATGACTAGGTAATATATTTAATAAGTCCAAGTAATTTCAATGAGTGGGAAATTGCATGGTCACCATGATAATGGAAGTAAAGTTTATTGTCCAGGAGAACATCAAAATCATTAATAGAAAAGGTGCGAACTATGTTTTCACTGCCCAATTTATAAGTAAAAAAGAAGGGATTAGTTTTCCTAGTAAAAGATAGAGATTTGGTCTAAGATTTATTAATAGGCATTCCGTTTTAAAAAGACCATTGTAGAATACCATTTATATCATTTTGTAAATCCATACAATTAATTTGATAATTTTAAATAATTTTACATCATCAGCAAAGAGTAAATAACTAGATGAGTTCAAATATTTACCAATGTCATCAATAAACACATTAAAGAGAAGAGGATCTATATTAGAACCTTGTGGTATGCCACAGGGTCTAAAAATGTACTGAAGATGTGTGAATCAATTTTAATAGTAAATGATATCTCATGCAAATAACTGCAGAACTAATTTACATATGAGTGAGAAAGACCAAAATTACTAGGTTTAGAGAGGATAATACTATGCTGACATGAGTCAAATGCCTTGCTTTGATCAAAATAAATAGCATCAACCTGACCTTGGGCAGAGACTTGAGGGCCAACATGCCCAAGAAATTCTACAAAATTGGTGACAGATTTGTTTTTATAAAGCCATGTTGATAATCTGAAAGTTTATTTTTAAGGTGGTGGAAAGTATGCTATTGTATGATTTTCTCGAATACTTTAGAGAAAGTGTTAAAGAGAGAAATTGGTCTATAGTTACAAATATTTGTTTTTGCCCCTTTTTTATAAATAGGCATGACAACAGATTGTTTCCATGTAAGAGGAAAAACTAATGTTAAAGATGTAGGCTAATTAAGGGCTGAAAATGTTGGCACAGCTAACTTGGAATTCTATCATCTGTTCCAGCACATTTAGAAGAACTATTTTTTTATAGCATTATCAATATCCAAGAGTGTGATTTGGCATGGATAATAATACTAATACTAATACTACTAATAATAATAATCAGTTGTCTGAGCTACATCAATAAATATATTAACCTAACTTTAGCTTAATTAATCAAACCCTGGTGAAAATGGGGATTATTACCTTTTCGAGAAAAATCCATCAATACCAGCTGGAAATCAAGCCCAGGACCTCTATATTAGCGCCAGGGGCTCTGATAATTATACTACGAGACCAGTTGTTTATTTAGAGACTTGATCATCTTAAACACAAAAGTAATCTAATTACAGTTTTACAGTAGAAACTAAAACAAAAACTTCCTTTGGCACTGAAGATTACAAAGATTGGAGTGACAAAAATTAAATCTCACAAAAATCATTAGAACACGGAACTAAAAAAAATTGCTCTAATTTTGAAAAAAACCTGATTTTAATATTTATCAAACTATTTTTTGTTAAAGGGCCACGCTTATTATTTAACCGGAGCTTAAAACAGTTTCCCACGAATACACAAACTAAAGAATTTACTTTGAGATTCAAGCTAAAGTTAGTTAAATATAAGAGTTTATCTAGGCTTTTTATGAACTTATAAATATTGTGTCATTTGATTTTTCTAAATCAAATGTATTGATAATTTTAGCACTCGAATTACACTCTACCCTAATATAAACTAAAACCTCACTATACCAAGCTCCTTGACCGACAATTCACCAACAATTATTAATTTTCTGGCATGACAGAAATCAAACTCGGAACTCTTCACTCAATAGGTAAACACTCTACCGACTTAAAAAATAGGTTCCGGATTTGCTTATTTTTTATAGTTGGAAACATTTCTGAACATAAGTAAAATATATCAACATAGATGGCCTTATGTTGAATAGGTGCTCCGTGGTGGGTACGTAACAACGTTGACAAGAACTATTTTTAATTAGCTAATACCAGGGCCCGAAATTTGATGACATCGCATCTTTCTTTTTTACAGTACATAAGAGACAATGCTCATGTATATGTTGCTGGTAAAGTTCTAACTTGGATAAAGTCGATATGATCCAGATAATGTTGAAATTATCTAAAATACGTGGATAATATAAAATAGCAGGTGATTAAATAATGTTTATCGAAGTTTATCCGGCTAATATCGACATTGTCCACCCGCACTAGAATAATGCCAACATTTTAGGGATGAGGCTAGGTTAGTTATTTTAGGCTAGGCTAGGTTATATTAGTGGATTTTAGGTTATGATTGTTTAGTTTAGGTTATTGAAAAAGAAAGAATCAAAATGAGGCATTTCGAATGTTAGTGCATTGCTATGATTCAATTTCCGAGATCAAAATCACGTTCCAAAATATAATCCGTATTCACACGTGGTTAGTTTTACAAATAGTATTCAAAATTATTCAAGTCTTGCTGGATAATGTCGAGATTATCCGGATAGGTCAAAAATGAGATAGATAACTTTCTATTTCTGACTTTATCCACTGCACTTGGATAATGTCGACATAGCTCGGATAATCTCAAAACTATCCAAATGTCGTACATTACCCGTAACATATATATAAATTGAGGGGATCAGGGGCAAAAATAGTACCCTCATAGATTTAGGTGGGCTATACACACTATTTAAACATCTATAGAATCCTGAAATCTAGCTATTAAAACATATTAAATATTCAATGGTACTAGCTATCCTCAAGGTCTTGACAGAGAATAGAAACAAATGGTTGTTCAAGAGGTAAGCTACCAGAAATCGATGCTAACTTTTTTTTCCGTAAAATGTGGGTTTTCATGGTTTCGTCCCAACTTCCTAATTTATGTTCATGATTCCCTGACTGTGAAATCTTTATTTATAGGTCATTTTTCTTTGGTCATGTTTTTGGCCTTTTTATGGCCATATTTTCATGGTTTGCGTCATTTTTGAAAAAAAGAGTCATTATGTTAAATAAATATATTAAAATGCTATAGGTACAGTACATTTGTTGGAATGAGAATAAAATGTAATGAGCTTTGTTTTATCATTGCTTGTATATATTAAGACGGAGAGAGTTGCATTGTGAGGGAATAGCTACTAATTTGTATGCAGATATTTGTAAACTAATGTTATATTTAGAATAATGCAAGTGTTTATTTGTAAGAGGCTTTTTATTGTATGCATATTTTAAATTTTAAATTGGTAAAGAACATTTTGGATTTAGTTTTGTGCCTTACGAGTTTTTTTTTCATATTTTTAAGTAAATTTGGTAAATGTAAGTTTTTTAATTTTCAGATATTTTTTATATGTTTGTGTCATTAAAGTCTGGAACCTGGTACTGTCATCTTTAGCTTAATAGATTACACATAACTAACCTCCTGAATCTACTTTAAGTCAGTACCCCAAATTATAGGAATAGCCTCAGGTTCAGAAAAATATTTCGTCCAATTTGAACAGTAATTACCGATTTTATATTTTTGGAGTTTACATAACATTCTAAATAAAAGCTCACTCCTTTCATAAATAAACCAATATAATTGAATCGCTTGTCAACGCAACCACATTCCATCGTATTAATGTCAGTTAAATTAAAATCCCTTGAAACAGAAATTTTATTAGACTAAATAAAAAAATGCACATCAATATTACTTTTAGATGTGAAAAGCAAGAGCGCACAAATAAAAACATAGATTCAAAATAAATAAATAATTTCATTAAAAAAATATTTGGCTTCAAAAAGATTGGACGCTTTCTTATTAATTGTATTTAATTGGACAAACAGCACCAAAATGTTGTTTTCATTATTAGTTTCTTGAAATATTTTTGTTTAGAATAAATATGCTGAAAATTGTCCACATACCGTATCAACTTTTTTTACAATAGGGCATCCTATAGGGCTTGATTTTTTTTTGTGTGTAAAATGTTCAATTTGAAGAAAATATCAAGAATCTAATTTTCTAATATCATATGAGTGATCATATTTTAAAATCCATTTAAAACTTATTTTTAATCAAATTAAATTTGAAAATAGAGCTTATCTTCTAAAGTGAACACTTAAGTTTGAATTTTGTTTAACCGGATAATTTATGATTGCTATCTTTAACAAGAAATATCCATTTCGGTGATCACTTGGACAATGGCGTAAACCTCATCAGGATTGTTTTGCCTGTGTCGTTGTGATTGGGGTTCGAATTCCTGCTGTAACATGTCATTTGTATAATATGACATCTACAATCAAGAATTCCATAAAGACAATTAAAATTCTATAAAGACAATTAAAACAAGATAATAAGTACTAATCTATTCCAATAGGATGTAGCAAGTAGAGACGCACTGAATTGATGTTGCTGGTAAACGCCCAAGCTTCGAGAAACATTGCCCCAGTGGACTATCTCGGGATCGCAAGCATCATCACGTATTATTCGAAGGGCACACGATGAAGAAAAGAAAGATGTTTTTCTCTGCTCACCACGCGTTCAAACAGCGCTAGTGAACAAGTGGGGTTATTTCGCCACTCTTCCCCCCTTCGATCTCCTGATGTAGTTCATTTCCCAAGCCCGTTCTGTAGCTATATAATGAGTTCCTTGGGACTCACATTTGTATTCCATTGTAATAAATCGCCAGAGGAACAACTACTGCACTAGACTTCAGCACCGAAGACTACTGGTGGCCATGATGTGTAAGGCGTCGGACTCACCACTGCGTCGCGGAGGCATGTCAGAATGTCTGCCGTTGCTCTATGTCCCTCAGACATAGATTGATGTATTAGAACGTTGTGTGTTATTTTCTGTGTCCATCAGACATAATTTACTTTAGTCAGAATGGCTAACTTCATTTTCTATTACTATCAGACATAATTTACTTTAGTCAGAATAGCTTAATTTATTTTCTATGTCCATCAGACATAGTTTCTTTAGTCAGGTAGTTTGACGATTATTTCCTTATGTCCATAAGGCATAGTTTATATACGAGGGCTCTATGCTCTACTTATGTGTAGGACCAAATGATTGAATATACTGAGTCCATGGATCTGGTTTCCTTTTTAAGTCCTTAAGACCACGTTATATTTTCATGTCACCCTGAACGGTATGATCTCGTTTAGAATCTTTTTATGGCTACAATCAGATTATCGAACACTTTCGTCTAGGACCTAGTTAGGTCAGCGACTGTTTGCAGTTATGATTGCACCCTAGTTTGTGTAGCTATTTACGGTGCGCAACCTGTGAGAGCACTACTAGGTTGAAGTAGTGGCCCGCGAGGATAATGCTTTCTTTCGGCCCATCCAGGATCCACATTTATCTTGGTATTCAAAGATAGTTGTACTATATTCTGTAAGCTCTTGTTTTGGGTAAATATGTGTAGACGCCTGATTGTTGGCCATCTATCTTTTGTTAAATGGAATCTCCTTTAATAGGATATTATTCATTGTTTATTTTGGTAGCTCTCCATAAGCGTTAATACTAGCTTGCTAGCTTAAATAGTATTCTCCTTTGTAACTTTGAAAATATATATTTTATGCTATGTTTCTATTTTCTATTATTTCACTATTTTTTTTAATTAGACCTTTCTGATATTAGTCCGGTATCAATCCGGTTAGATTGTCCTTCAATATATTCTTCGAAACTTTACTCTCCTTTTTACCATTGTTGTGTTACAACAGACACGTCCTCGTTCGAGTAAGAGCGAATACCTCTATTTTTGAGTTATTAAACTAAATGTTCTATCTAACCTCTGTTGGTTCCTTGTGGACAATGCTATTATACCAATTCTTGCAACCTAGTTTTTTTTACTTCCATAACAGGATACGTTTATAATTAATTAATTCAATCAAAATCTTGTCACTCATATGTAATTCTATTTCTCTATTTAATTTTAAATAAACTTATTTGTTAAACTTATATATTTTTGTGATGCTTTTTCCTTCCCTATCCTTCGTCATGTATAACTTATTGAAATATATAACAGCAATAGTTTATTTTTCTACGAGTTAGGAAGAGCAACAATTTCCTGCTGGGTAATCAAGGGTGGTTTTTCCTAATTCTACTCACTCTTTACGCAAATGCTAGTATATTTCTTCTAAAATTACACCTTCCTCATCCCTAACCCATTAGTGTGAGATATGTGGATGGTCCGGACAAATAATCATATGTGGTGCAAAAATTATGATTTGTTTTTTTTTATTAATTTTTATCTGAGAAGAACGTGTTCATACTAGGAGTGTGCCTAGGTAGTTGAGATATCGCCAATCAAATGTTTCCCTCAGGTTAAATATCGACAAAAACTTTAAAATTATGTTACACGAGTTTGATGTTTACTGGACTGAACAAAAAAAAATTGTTTGATGACCCTAACATAAAATATACTTGAATATCAACACACAGGTTGCAAATGATTGTAATTACAACCCTGTCCATATGGAGTGGACAACAATTCAATCAATTTAAATTGGTTGAAAAACTACACTTTAACACGGGAATCAAACCCGGGACATTTGGCTTAGCCCACCAATGGGATCCCCTCCATACGGACAGTGCCGTACTTACAATGATTTGTAGCCTGTGTGTTGATATTCATTGTAATTTCGCTTTAAAATTATAATCTTGTATTGAACACTTGGTCGCTCTTCCGAGTCACATATGGTTGTGTTATGTGATAGCTCGCGATACTATTAAACGCTCATATGTAGCTGACAATCCCCACACGGCCATCACAGACTCGGCCTCAAACTATGAAGGTAGAATGACCCTGAACGTGGGAATAATCTTGGATATATTAGTGTTAGAGCATTTGCGAGCTAATACAAAGGTCACTGGTTCGATTCCCGTGTCCAAGTGTCGTATGATAAATAATTTAAATCAATATGTAGACTTGAAATCCTAATTTAGAACTTGACCATTCTTGAATACCAGAAATCTACATATTTCTATTGATCATTAATACCCAAATGCCCGGGAAATGAAAATTAACTGGTCTAAAAGCGTATAATGGATCTTTATGAATAGAATGATGTTTGTTATTTATTAGAGGGATGACAACACAAATTGTATTATAATTTGTATTTTCCTACTCCCTCTTTGCTCTCCTATTGCCAGACAACTGTATATAGTAACATTATAAGCCCCCTTGGTTTCTGGCGTTTAGGAATTTTAACTCGACTATTATAGAACCTTAAAAATAAACTAAACCGTTTAGAACAGATCTGAAAGCAACTAAAGCAACCATTTCCATGCAATCACTCATATTGTATATTATTTTACAGTATTGTTGTAAAAAAATCACACTTTGATATTTTAAAGGAAGTTAAGAGTAGTGAAATGTCATACATTTCAGTAATTAATATTTACGTTTTATCGGTAAAGGTTTAACCTACTGTGAATATTTTATATAAATATGTTCAGTGGTAATAAATTTGACGTACGTTTTATTTGCAGAGTAATAGCTTGGTAGGCCCACATGCTACAAACTATTATTTCCAAATGAGGTCACCAATCATCAAACTAAAAAGGTTAAAACGCTCACATTTCCTGCTAACTATTGTTATTATGAAGTTAGCTTTGAGACTTTACCTAACAAAACCCAAAGTTATCTGAAGCTTAATGTTATATTGACGCCGTAAGATAGACAAAATACTATACTTCATACAGCTGTGTAATCCTGGTATGTATTATAATCAAATATAAGGCACACCAAGAAGATTTATTTTGTTGCGTGTTCATTTGAAACATTCGTAAATTTATTCTGACGTAAGTTTGGGCTAACATAAATACTAAAACAGTTTTATTATATACATTAATTAATCTTATTGCGAATTTGCATATTAAAAGAGTTTGTTGAAATCTTCTGTCTACGCTCAACTTTTTATATCACCTACGCTTATTTCGATGGAAATATGATAGTATGCCTATGTCAGAACAGTAGTTTACTTTATTAGATTATACATAAAATTAAATTGCACTTAACATAATTATATTTATAAAACTTCCTCGACCATTTCCTTCTGCGCATTAAAATGACTACAAAACATTTAAATGTATGCCTATAATAACATAAAAATAATTAGAGATAAACAATACCTAATTTTTAGCACAAAGTCTTACTATACGTAAGGGTCATACGAATAGGTACTTATTACGCTAATGTGTTGGGGATGAAGAAGTATGAACTTAGAAGAAGTGTACCAGCATTTGCGTGAGGATAAAATGGGGAACCATTTAAGAAAAAAATAGCCTCAGTACACATAACCGGGTTTCGAGCCCCCGATATCCCCCTCATGGACCGTCTAGTTTATTACGAGAGTGATGGCTTAGACCAGGGATGGAAACTCTATGGCACGCAAATAAGATTTGGGTGGTCAGTAATATTTCGAGAGCCATGTCATTCAATGCCATGTCACAATGGAGTTTGTGAAGTCAACGTTTAGAAATCGTCTTGGATTGTACTTAAGTACATCTTTTGTGATGTTGAAGACAAGAACTTATATATCTTGGCTAGCAAAATACAACATCTTTCAAATAATATAGAAAATATAATTTAGGTTTTTTATTTTAGTATAGTTATCGTATTTTTTCCACTGGCGATCTATTTACAATGTCTTTAATTTAAGTTGTTGAAAATAATATTATCCAAGACACTTACTTTTACTAATTTAATAAATTTTCCTTCTTTAAAATGAAGGCATTTTTCCAATATTTACAATTTAATTTGAGTCATTCATTACATTTCATAATATTCTTATGGATTTTTAAATATTCATATTAAAAACGTAAATAAGAAGTGGCGCACAAGACTAGTTCAAAATTTAACAATTACTTTAATGACACACGGGTTGGAAAAGTTTCGCCATCCCGGCCTTAGACCATGCGGCCACCGAGGCGGGTCAACCATACTTAAAGAGAATAAAATACTCTAAGTAAATATTAATAATCTATTGCAATACAGGCCTATCATTGAAACTATCCCTAAATTTAAAACTGTTTATCGTGAGCTTGGAAATTTATCAAAATATTACCATGTCTGCACAAGTAGGCATTCAGTGTAAGTTTATACTCGACCTAAGTTAGGTTTTAGTTTTTGGCTTCATATTCATAAATGATTAATAACACGTAATATATAAACCACCCAAAACTAATTAAAATCACTCAATTATTCCGTTGCGCACTAAAATCCACTGCCTGCTAGGCCCAAGATTTTTTTTTTCAGGTGTGTAATTAGAGGCGCTACATCGGTACAAGATAATATCACGTNACACCTTCATGCAAATTTAGGTAGTACATTTCCTTTAAATTTTACCATGCAGATATCCTGGATGGATAGTAAGTCGTAGAACATGTGAAAGCGGTAGTAAGAAACATATAAGTGTGTTTTTTGTAGATGTGCTTCTAGAATGATGGCTGACTCCTGACATAAGCTCAATAACAATTAACGTAAAGGAAAGCAGTGGAACATTAACAATAGCTTGATTCACTTAGTCACTGGAATACTCAATTAAATTAGAGAGTGAATCAATTAGTTAATTACCCGCATAGGTGGGCGCGTGGAATATACGTCAAGCTCGTATATCATAGTTTTCTGGTGACTGTAAGAATGGAGCTTAATTCCTTGTCGGGCTTAACTAGGATAATTCTTCCTAAATGTTTTCCCACCATCCCTCCACACAAATACAGGTAGGTCTACATCTTCTCTAAATTCAACCTTCCTCATTCATACCCCATCTTGGTAGTTACATTTAGATGACCTGGACCAATAGTAGGAAGCGTAGCATAAACAAACTTTGATCAATAATTACGTGTCAACCTACTTGTAAATTTTTATTGTATTATTATATTATTTTTATAGTTATAAATTAAGGGAGTATGTAACTAAATAGGTTTACAACTTGAAATGAACTAAAAATTAATGAATAAAAATCGCACGATGTTGGTACTGGACTTAACGTTATGATTTATAAGCATATAAAGCTTTACCCTAATATTGTTTAGCGGCACCCAGACGTAAAATATAAAATTTGAATAAGTGTTTGATAGTATAACCTTTGAGTATTATAAAAATAACCATTTTAATTGAGATATTAAAGATTTTAAGCTTAATAAATTTCTATTAATAATTTTTACAATAATTTTAGTTTTATTTAGTAATATCGTTATGAATCAATACAAAAAATTAAAATTACATACAATATTATTTATACTAGCTTACTACTCTTTTCTGTGCAGTTTTCTCAAAATTGGAAAGAGATTTTCCTCGAGGAGCTATATTATATCCATCTTATTTATGTTTCCTGTTTTTACATATTATATAACAATTTTTGTAATACAAGGTGATCCAAAAGTCAGGCAACCTAAAGAAAAAAACTTACATTTTGTACCATATAATATATACATCTAATGTAAACTAAACAATAAGCCATAAGGAAATCACAGAAGGTGTTGAAACTGTGATCCTCCTTCTCTGTAACACAAATTCACTCGTTTAACCATATTTCTAGTCACACGACGAATGGCTGCAATGTATCTCTCAATGTTGGTTTGAAGTTCAGCCAAGGTTCAAGGGTTGTTTGCATACACTGACTGTTTGTAGTTTCCCCACAGAACAAATCAGGTGGTGTTAGGTCTGAGGAACGAGGTGGCCACAAGCCCTTAGACTCAGCCAGCATTGTCATGGTCACAAGTTCTAAGGAACCAATCACATTATCACAATCTTTTCCCTTTGTCTGATTTCTTGAGTTCTTGAATTTTGTGAATTTTGTAAGGCACAAGTTTCAGCCGCCTCGTACACCTCTGTGTTGTTTCATAGCTCAATCCAGTCTGCTGTGATAATATTCTTAGGGACTTCCTGGGTGACCGTTCTAATCACTGCCTAACCTCATTCAAATTTCGTTAAGTCAGACTTGAAGGCCGTCCAGAACGCTTCTTGTCACTCACGCTGGCTGTTTCAGGAAAGCAGTGTACAATTCGGTATATTTTTGTTTAATTCGGCACGCGTGATTCTGAAAACTAGGCACAAACGATTGTTGGCATTCCATGTACGAATTGGACTTAAAATAATGTTCCAAAATGAATACTCGCTCTGCTCGTGAAAAACTCATCATACACTTTAAAATCCTCAACTGGCTAGTCCTAGTGTATGTCTCAAGGTCACATGGCCTGCACAACACCCATTTAACATTACAATGTTGCCATACTTATAAACAACAGGTTCATTTTCCATGTTCTTCTGCAAGAAATATCAAAAAAACAGAGTTGCATGACTTTTGGATCATCCTGTATACACTTTTTACTATTTTTCTCGCCACAGTTCTTTTTTTACTAAGATTTGAACATTTCACACTCCCTCTTGAAGAGTGTTAATAGAACGAAACCTTGGTCGAAAAATGGGTGCCATCGAACTAATATCCTAGGTAGCAGCCCATATTTGTCTGTCCAGTAGCAGCAATGTAAATAAAGGCTGATCTGTGTTCCACTTATCATTGGGAAAACTTTATTTTGTTTTTGTATCTATTTGATCCTTTTTTTTCCCTTGAAGGTAACTTTCCTCCACATGTAAGATGATATTTATCAACACACACTGTGAAAAATTAGTTTTCAATCATATTTCTCACTTAACAGTGTTTTCCAAAATTTTCCTAAGACGTGTCGTATTAAAATATAATAGATAGTTAATATATTCGTAAAAAGTGACAGCTGCAGAACACACCCCATGGTGTGTGAATAGATAAAAGTGTTTTTAGTTTACTTTCCACCAGTGCATTCAACAACAATGTTAATAATGACTTATCATTAAGGGTAGGAATAGGAAGTGTAGCTAAGATGAAATATACCCTCATAGAATGGAGAGGGAATGGAAACACAAGAGTGATAAATTACATTTTAAAAAATCATACCACCATAATTCCACTCTATTGTGAACCTGACTGCCTCAACCATGTGATCATCGATGTGATTATATCATCACAATATAGCTTTCAAATAATCTTAACCTAGGATTGTAATAGTTAGTAGTATTTATCAGAGTAACACGATAAGCCTATGAATAAACATTAGAACTCTTCACTATTGTAGTTCCTGTAAATTGATACAACGTTATAGACAATTCAAATCAATAAAATCAATTCAATAGAACTATGGCATACATTGGAATCTAAACTCACCAAATCTATCGTGTGTAGACAACGACGTGCTACACCGGGTAGTAACAGATACTCCTTCACCGAAGTCAACACCGACTAAATCAAATAGATACTGAAGCCACGCCAAGCAGTACTATCCACGTTCAACAGAATTCTACCATTCTGCACCCTGGTGGATAGTTCCTCAACTACAGAAATGACGTCCGATTGAAGAATCGCTGTTCAAAATGAAAAATGGGACAACAATATCAACAGTTCACGTCATGTTCGATTCCTTCTAGAAAGAAATGTTCTACACCCCCCACCTTGTTTCCGTGCTGTGAAAAACCCCTAATTAAAGTCCTGTGAGCGCATTATTAAATTGACTATTATACCAGCACTGGACGGAGGGACATAATCCTAGGACTAGGATTATGCCAGGATCATCACGTGATAAACTACAAACTTTAACAATGGCAACGTATACTATGAACTTAATTATTCAAAACTTTAACTTTTGTTTATGCCGTATTTATTTTCTTCGCCAAATAAATTAAAATTTATAATGTCTGTCGCCAGTTGGGCGCTCGAGACAGTTGTTTAGTTTTGATTTTTAATTTATAATAACTTTGATATTTTTTTGTGATGAAGAAGTTTATCTTTATTTTATTCTGAAATAATGTTGTAAATAATATGTTTTGATTTCTTTTGTGATAATGAACACTTGTAAAATTTAACTTCGAAACATAAATTGTTTAACTGATAAAATTAATTAGTGATTAATTTTATATTTTGATCGTAGTTTAAATGTTTTCGCTAAACTTTGATTATAGATAATTTTGTTAACTTTGATTCCACGAATAGATTGAAGTTTCTAAACTGTAAGTTTAGGTCAGGTAGTCCCGTGGGAGTATGACTAAAGTCTGTTAGCCAAACTCCCGCGTATTTTAGAAATGTCTAATAAATATTCTTTATATATTTATTATTTAATTTGTTTGAAATTTGCCTTAAGTGATGCAGTGCAGACACGTTTGAAACAGTATAATAAGGCCCATAAGGCTCATATATAAATCTTATAAATTTATTAACTGATTTATTATTTGTTTACTTGTATTCGTTTGAACACTGTGGGTCGTTTGTCTCATAAAGACTAGCCCATCTGATTGTTTGATATGTTTAACAGTAGAGAAGTTCTGGCTAAGGAACTACACTAATAACTGTTTATTTCTAACATGATTTTCCACTGAACTCAGTACGATTATTGAGACCATGTAATTAATTGAATTATTCTTTGCTAATTGTTTATTGCTTTGAATGCACCATTTATGGTATTATTATTTAAATCTTGCATTTCATGTCCTTTGTATAATCTATGTAGCTTGCAAACCTCCCTCTACATTTAAGTTATCGATGGTCGTAAGGAAAGGTTGGAGAGAGGGGTGTAACAGTGTCATGTCTTTAGAAGAAGAGCTGGATATTGACCAAGGTGAGATCAGCAAGAATGTTGATAGGGCGTTGCTAGTAATAGTAGTTAGCAAATATCCAATTGTCTTAGAAAAATCTATAATGCCATCTATGGTGCAATAAAAAAAACACCGCCATGTATACATTGACTGAAGAGCTTAGTAAGGCTATCGGGAAGGGAATCACTGTTGGACAGGTAAAAAAATACTAAATGATATGAAAACGCCATTAAAAATACTGATCTAAAGGCTACAGGAAACAAAATTATTGAACTAAAATATTGGGGAAAAGACTTGTTGGATCTCGTGAGTATTTAGTAAAGTAACTTGTGCCCTATTGGCAAGTTAATAGGATCTAGTATTTATATATTTCTGTTTACAGCAATAGGTTGTGACATTTGATTGCGTTTTAAGTTCTCCTCGTTGTCGTGTGGCAGCACTTTCCTGTTGTCTAACATGATCTTCATATTTTAAATCTTCTTCTTGGTCTTCATCATCATCCAACTGATCGTTTAAGTGCCTGGACCCGTTATGAAGCACTAAACAAGAAACAATTACCTTTGGTACGTTGTCTAATGATACGCGAACAGAGTTCACGAGTATTGGAAAGCGTTTCTTGACCTGTCCAAGTATTCTTTCAACAACCACTCTTTCTGTTGAGTGACCTTAATTAAAGTACATATCTTGTTCATTTCTTGGTTGCTGAAAAGGATCTATAAGCCACGGGGAAATGCCATAGCCTGAATCCCCCAATAAACAAAAAGAGCCGTAATAATGTGTTATAACATGTTTTATAGGGCTCCTCCAGATGCTGGTATCGTGAACACTGCCAGGCCACTCTGCTGAGACACTTGTAATTTTTTCAGCTCTGTCGCAGGTTACTTGTACGTTTATGCTAGGATAACCTTTTCGGTTGATATACTCATCTCCTAAGATAGTGGCTTTTTTTATTTCAATATGAGTACAGTCTAAGGCTCCAATGACTGTAGGCGTGGGAAATCGAGTTTGCCATAAAAGGCTGGCCTCATTCATTTCATCTAGGGTTGAAGGAAATTTGATCCATTTGTTGGTTTTATCAATTATTCTATCCTCCATTACATAATTAACTGTTTTGATCAAGGTACTTCGATGAACACCTACCTCGTTAGCCCCTCCACTCTGAAAACCTGTAATACGAATTCATAAAATTAGTTTAAATTTA
The DNA here is from genome assembly GCA_902155825.1 of Timema genevievae. Lineage (NCBI taxonomy): Eukaryota > Metazoa > Arthropoda > Insecta > Phasmatodea > Timematidae > Timema > Timema genevievae. The sequence continues at coordinate 16,760 of CABFWO010007006.1, forward strand.
TGTGTCTTGAAACAACAACCAAATTTGTCACAACGTTTTAATCGTCTGGCTCCTCCTCGTGTCTTCATTTTGTGCTCAGTAAAAAAAACAACGTTTTGGTCTTCAAACCTAAGAAATCGTTTACAATTGCCCATTATTCTACGTTGAAGGGGTATGTCTTTCTGTCTCGAACTTGCATGAACATCGCCATGACTGCAACTGATCTAATAAGCTAACATAGACTTAATAAAAACCAAGAACTTACTAACCCTCTCTAGTACAAAATAATGTTTATTCACCTACACAACTTAGAAAATACTAAGCATCCGGATTAACTTAGAATTTACTAGGGGTAGTATATTGTAAATTGTTTATTCACATAAAACCTAGGAAATTCTTGAAAAAAGCTGAGTATTAGCAAATACTAGTTTTCATTCACTTCACCCAGTGTATGTAATGCAAGAACTACGTACACAAACCACACACGACAAGTAATTACCACGCACTAGACGCTAGATGCCGGCTCACTGAGTCAACTGACTAGTAAACAATGGCCGACCAGTCATCAACAAGTCGGTACATGCATGCTCTTGAACTGAGGTTGGACCACCCAGAGCGTCAGACTAGCCGAGGGTGGACTAGAGAGGTTCTACTGTATTCCACGTAGCATTAAGTGCTTATATGATAACAGTTATATTGAATGTAACATAATGGTTTACTCTTATTTTAAAATTTAATTTATCTCCTTGCTACACCTCACAATGAATATAATTAAAACTGTGCATTTGGAAGTGCTTTTATCGCTGAGCATTGACACTAGTGCACCCCAGTGTTGATGGACTCAACCTGAATAAAGGAGCACAGCGGAACTTCCGTAAGGATGAGTATCTGGTGTAAGCCCTGTTTGTGGGATAGGCATGTTTAATTAAATAAAAATTAGTGAAACTAAACTAATTTTATTTAAATCATTTAAATAAGACATGGTTATACAACTTTTGGCATTGATCTAATTTTAAAAAATTGTAAAATTATTACATCATAGTATTTATCAAATTAATTTTTAATACCTAAATATATATATTGTATCAGAATAAACAGAAGGAATTTCAAACATTAATAAAACAATTAAGAGAAGACTCAACTCACATTAATGAAACACAAATATAAATTCCCTATACACATTACTCTGTAGTCCTAATACGTAAAACCACATATGCATGAAAGCAAACAGTACATACTTACACATCGTGGAGAATTATATGGAATACTCAGGGGGCGCCTCTCATTTGAAAATGTTTCAAAACTCTCGCAGAATGAGATAATATTCCAAGCGAATACTTTACATCACCATTATTTGCCCCACCTCGTTTACATCTGCGGTTTCCAATAGAATGAAAATTATTTTGAGCGTGAGGCTGCTTCCCTCTTAAACTACGTCTGTTGAATGCCACTTACCTAGTCGGACTTAATTTAATGAGGGTTAGAGTAGTGGAAAAGTCCCAAAACTATTTCAAAACATAGAACCAACATTATTCTTGCAGTGCTATCGGGTGAACAATGCGAAGAGGGAAATGATATGGTGGTTCGTTACCCATTACCTCTTTGTATATAGATTATATATAAATATACAATATACACACACACACACACACACACACACACACACAGCAAACCTACTCTATATTATGTTCGATACTCAATTCATAACTGATCGCTTTTCCTCTATACATAAATATAATTTTGTTATTAACTGAATGGAGTCAAAATACACAGGTGTATGATATGTTAGACCCAAATCAGCTGTGGACAGGAGACATAAAAACCATTTAAAAAAGTCCACATAAACATGTGTCCTATTTGACCCAGTTTCTGAGTCACAGCAAAGTGATTACACTAAACTATTTGTATACAATAGTCAATATCTCACCACTTTTATTTTAGCACCACGTCTTACTACCCATTTGGGCTGTACGCTTATGTACTAGTTACGCTATTGGTTTTTAGGAATTAACAAGGTTATATCAATAGGAAGTGTACTCGCATTTGCGTGTTGGGAGAGTGGAAAACCATTTTGGAAAACCACTCTCAGTACACCCGACCAAGATTCGAACTTGTGTTTCCCCATCATCGGCAGTTTATTCTACTGCGAGAGTAGCACGTTAGACTACGCGGCCACCTGTTGACTAGACATTTTCTATGATCTAGTACTGGTTATTTCAAACACCTGGTATTTTTGAAAGAGTGCAGCACTCTACGACAGGATGAGTGCAGGCTTGCACTCTGGCAGAAGGTGGGCGTTTTGGGCACTTTTTGTAGTGATGGGTTATACAGACACGCTATAATAGTTATATGAGAGAAAACAATAATATCCTGGTCATGGGATGACTCCTGGGTACCTCAGTGGTAAGAGCATTGTCATACTGAGCTGTCTTACATACCGGATCTTATTTCCATGTCCAACTATCATCTTTCAATTTAAATAATATTTCCCTTAATGTTAAGCAGCTCCATATTACTGGAGTATAAATATGTCTACAACTTAGAAACAAGGTCAAATGGGACACATGAACTTTTATCATTGTTTTAGTGTCTCCTGTCCACCACTGAAATGGGTCTCACATGTTACGGTACATTCTCTGTGCTAGGATTGCCATGGTATGGACATTTGATGCACTCTATGGATCCATAAGGCGGTCGTGACACCCCAATATATTATTATGACAGCTATTATAAGCTACTAGATATACTTTCACGTATTCATACGTCAAATCATGTGATACACAGTACAACTGTCACTTTTGGTATTTATTCTCAATACCAACGAAATATTACAAGTGATATAGTAAAATTTTATCAACAGTGACCACAAAAAATTTGTTTGTATTAAAAATATATATAATATGATAGTGCGTAAGAAAATCAAAATCACAAGTATTCCACCAAGAAAAATATTCTTGTTTTAGTTAATTTTAATTCAAAGTTTCTACGGTATAATTTTAATGATAAAAGAGTATTTTAACATTGAATATGTAATCTACCAAAGGTTTCCTTAACTCAAAACATCTGGATGTAAGGATGTTTCACGCCAGTGATCCCGTGAAATGTAGGGAATGTTTCTCTGGTAAAAATATTGAGAAATAGCATAAAAGAGCTTATACAAATTAATAGTGCATTAATAATATTGACCAAATTTCACTCTCTTTATTTTACAGCTATCCAAACAGACATCATTTATCTAACGTCAGACCTGAAAAACAAAGGCATGGCGTATGAACATATGAAAGTAAGTAATCGTTACGGATTAGTTATATCTACAGATTGTGTTATCATCGCGAGAGTTTCAGTGGAGACTAAATCTAGGTGGTATTATATCAAGATTTGTCTAAACCGAATTTGAGAGCCATAATTAAATAAGATAATATGGACTTAATGTTGATAGTCCGTACTGGCATCTAAGTCTACGGCTGAAAAAAAGGAATCAATTCACTTAGCCTTCAAGCTAAAACCATATTTGTTATATTTATATGTACCCGTATTGTTGACCTTACAACCTAAGGCGTCAGGCTCGTAATTTACAGAACTTCCGATGACCAGGAGGTCAAGATTCGAATCTTTTACTAGTGCACTGGGGGTTTGGTTGTATTCCATGTCTGATTTATCACTGTATTTTTTCCTCACCCTCTTTCAGTTAATGGGGGTGCATTACCTATAAAGTACGATCCCCGTGTCTCCCCATAGATTAAACCATTAAATAAACCTTTAGTTAAAATGTATCATAGTAAAATCAGCCCTGCTAATACACCTAGTTCTGCTGGCTAGAAACACATGGTTTATTTATGATTAATAACAAAGACAGGCAAATGCACATATTATATCAGGAAGAATAGTTTAGAAAATACAAACATAGACCTATGGTTTTGCATTAAACATTTATAACACTCTACTATATTATTAGAATTATTGATATTAATACTATCCATAAAAGGGGAAAGCTGCAGATTATAGGAATTGACAAATGGAAGCAGTTTTAGTAAATTTGGTAATTGTCAAATACTGTTCTTCTCTCCAGGCTCCAACTATACTTCTTTATTATGATTAGCATTTTTACTTTAATTCTTTTTGGCAAGTTTGAAAACTTGGCTTAAATTTTCGTGTAGGGGAAACTGGGGCTAGTTGTTACAATTTTCAAATTCTATTTTTTTTTTAAGTATTTGAATAGCATCCAATTTAAAAAAGAATTGCCTAATACTATTGGATATATAATCTACAAATATCAGGTATTAAAATGACACTCACATACTAATATAGTAAATTAAAGATTATTACAGTATAAGTTAGTCTTAATATATTTTGAATTAATGATATTGTACTTAAAAAATATTTGAATTACATTAAACAGAATGTATCATTTAAATTTCTAGTTTATCAAATTAAACACAGAATTATGAATGAATAAACAAACTAAGCAATATTATTGATTAACACATATGTTCGTTGAAATATCATGGTAATATTGTTCGTGAATTAGATATAATATAACTTTTGTCAGAATAATACATTATGAACATAGTTGGTATCCAAAACTTAGTGACTCGTTAAAGTGTCACAATTCATGCGGATGTAGTTACGATTTCCGTTCTGATGTGTCAGAATTGTGGAACGGCGCGTTTTGCGTCCTTTAGTTTTCTTTCTTGGTCCTGCCTTGGGAAATGAACTTAACCCACTTGAAGAAGTGACAGGTGATTTGAATTGGTTCCTTTGAACAGATAGGTCACCGATAAATAGCAGTGGAAATATATTGACGAATTTATCGTATACAGTAAAACCTTGGATTGCGAGTAACTTGGTCTACGAGTGTTTTGTAAGACGAGCAAAAATTTTCAATAAATTTTAACTTGATAAACGAGTGATATCTTGCAATACGAGTAGTACTATGGTTATGCTTTGTCTGCCGAGCAGTGTCATTGGATAGGTTCTTTGTTAAAGTCGCACAAAAAGAAAAATATTCCAGTGATCCAACATATAGCAGTGATTCCGTTAGTGACAGTGAAAATCGTTCTAAACAATAACACACTTCCTCCTCTAATCTCTCTCGTCTACCTCACACTAGCCACGATTAAATTTAATTAATACATTTGATTACAGTACAGTTACATTTAAATAACGAAAATAAAATAGGTATTAATCATTATTAGATTAAATATTTTTGGGTTATGGAACGAATCATCTGAGTTTCCATTATTTCTTATGGGGGAGATTCGCTTTGATATACGAGTGCTTTGTATTACGAGCACGTTTACGAAATGAATTATGCTCGCAATCCAAGGTTTTACTGTATTCTAGAAGCTGTTGAAGCAGGCCTACCTTAAGTTTGTTCAATTTTCCCAATAGGTTGGTCAATGGAGGGAGGAGGCTCTGACCTATCAGTGACAGATGAGGGCATGAAGTGTTCATCTGGGAATATTTCTCTGTTAAATGGCCATATTACATTTAAATTAGTGTTCTTACTAGCAACACTTCAAATTTATCGTTCTAAGACAATACTTTAAGAATATTAATTGTGTGGCAAGTTGTTACACTGTAAGAATGTGCCCCAACACACACGTAACAATTTGCCCCATGACGCCGTTTTTTTGTTTTATTTTTTACTCGGATTGACTTGAATACATTAATCTTTCATTTAGAATGCAATTTTAAACAAACAATTTACTGTAGCACTAAGCCGATACTAATAAAAGAAAAGTGGTTTGCTTTTGACGGCTAAAAAAATAATATTACTTGAACATTAGGTTATTCGTGTAATCAGGCTCAACTTTCGTTGACAAATGGCAGTTGGAAGTCTTCTCCTTCAAAAAATAAATCGTGATGTGCTTCGACTAACCGGTCACTCACAAAACTAAATGTATCAACTTGTCCTTGGCGCCCTGTAACAACTAGCCCCAGTCTCCCCTACACATATTTGTAAAGACAGGATGCAAGATAAATATAATCCAACACTATATATGGTAGTAAACATTTACCATAGTTAGTGCTGGATTATAGTTATGAGTTACTCGGGGATAATTTGGAATTTTGGGTCCCTCAGTTTTGTTCAACTTTGTACCAATATGGACCGATAATATTTACTTTTTAATGTAGTCTTAAGATCGAATTCACTTTATTTTAAATAAGGTTGAAAATTTTGTGTGCACCGCGTCTTACTATCTGTCTGGGCTATCCAAGTATATGAACTTATTAGATAAGGATGTGTACGCTACCATTTGGATAAAATTTACGCTTATTTGCGTGGAAGCAGAGTAAAAAACTATTTAGGAAACCCATCTTGTTGCACCCGCCCAGGATTCAAACCCCAACCTCTACGCCACCATTAGAATATGACGACTTAGTTCACGTGCCCACAGGTGCGAGTATTTGAACAATAGTCTTAGTCCCTCCTGGAGCCCTTAAAAATCTTAGCACAGAGTCATAGGCCTTTTAGTCTCTACTCACCTTTAATTCTGAAATGTCGACCTCAGATGTCTTGGAATAAAGTTCTCGCCTCAGGCCCCGATGTGCTTTGGTTCAAACCCAGCCGGGGACGACGGATTTTTCCTAAGCGATAAAAATCCGTAGCACAACTTCCTTAGGAGATGGTCCCATGTCTAGTGTGACATGTAAAATAACCCTGAAAGGTATGTCAAAATATCTTTCACGGCAAAATTGATAGGCTCTTTCGCTCTCGCTCTTATGAATTCTCATGTGCTATATAATCAATCGATACAGAAGGTGCACGTTAATTACACCAAATAAATTTTTAAAATATGAAAAAATGAAAAATTATTAAATTATTAAATAAAGCTGACATTTAAAAAAGATACAAGTTATATCCAACCATTGAAGCTATAATACTTAAAAATTGTCTCCCTCAAAACAAATCTTAAATGTTATCAAAAATAATAAAAAGTACTTAAAGGCCATCCCCTCAAAACACAAAAAAAATATATATATATAATAAAATGACCGACACACACGTGAAAGTGTGATTAGTGACTTGGTCGTGACGAATCTGCAGTTGTCGTTTATTTCCCTCAGTCCTGTAGTTGTTTAATCGTCAATCATGAACCTCTGGAGTTCTTTTTTAAAGGAAGGGGGTTTGGGATGCCGTGGAGGGTTAGGCTATCATGGCTTCAAGGCACGCGATGAGGTGACAGGTGGGAGAAGGGACTTGTCTCCTCAGGGGGTTGTCAGGTGTCGGCACGAGCGAGATGTCTCGACTCTGTGGAGTACAGTACTCGCTGTGTGACATTATGGTGGTTTGACTAGAATAAACGGGAGTTCTCTCAATAGGACATTGTGGAGGTATGACTAGAAAAACCTGGCGACTCTTGATTTATCGCAGTAGGACATTGTGTAGGTATGACTAGAAAAACCTGGTGACTCTTGATTTATCACAGTAGGACATTGTGGAGGTATGATTAGAATAACTTGGTGACTTTTGAATTATAGCAGTAGGACATTGTGGAGGTATGACTAGAAAAACCTGGTGACTCTTGATTTATCGCAGTAGGACATTGTGGAGGTATGATTAGAATAACTTGGTGACTCCTGAATTATAGCAGTACTACATTGTGGAGGTATGATTAGAATAACTTGGTGACTCTTGATTTAACGCGGTAGGACATTGTGGAGGTATGACTAGAAAAACCTGGTGACTTTTGAATTATAGCAGTAGTACATTGTGGAGGTTTGACAGTATTAATCTGATCACTAATGGGTTCTCGCACAATGAAATTGTGCAGTTATGACTGATTAAACCTTTTTCTAAACCTTTAATTCAATATTAATTACGGGAGCTATAAGATAAATTATTTAAATAATTCCATTTCGCATATTTACAATAAAAATGTATACATAAATTAAAACTAATAGTTTTTTTAAATGGCGTGAGTATACCTAAAGAGGCCAATAGATCTATTGACAACCAATAAGCAAGAACACAGATTTATTACCTTCAAAATGGCGGTAGAAAAGTTGGTTGGCTAGAGTACTTTCCTGGGCACGTTCGAGGTTATTCTGATTGGTTGGGCTCAGTGCTTCCCCACCTGTTGTATTTTCCAGTTCTAGCCAGACTCTTATCAAAAACACTGATGGCGGAAATCAGATTATCTGAAATTATTTAAATTACTTCTTTGTACACTACCATTAACATACATACATAAATACAGCCATTTTACATCTCTTCCCCAACCGGTCAAATACCTGAAAACGTTATTAGTCAGCAACTGATCTGCTTTTGATCTGCAGCCCGCACAGCCTCCCCTCAACATCATTGAACACAAATATTCAACAGGTTAGAAATATATATATATATATATATATATATATATATATATATATTCAAAATTTCAACCCATTTAATCGCCCGAGTCACCCGGACCGGTAGACACGTGGATTAAGACGTCATTCTCATAATGTCTGGTTTGACGGTTGACAGAATGTTCAGAGATCGAATACTTTATACTCACATATGCGTGTAGGCCTNTATATATATTCAAAATTTCAACCCATTTAATCGCCCGAGTCACCCGGACCGGTAGACACGTGGATTAAGACGTCATTCTCATAATGTCTGGTTTGACGGTTGACAGAATGTTCAGAGATCGAATACTTTATACTCACATATGCGTGTAGGCCTACACTTCATCTAAACTTTACCTTCCTTATCATTAACCCAATAAGGTGACCTGGCGTTCTAGGGGTAGTGTGTCGGACTTCTGTGCTGGGGGTCCAGGGTTCAATCCTTGGTCCCGGCACAGATTTATCTGATTGCTAAACCCTTCTTTCACCTCTGACAATACGTGTATTAATCACAACTTGTGAATGTGAGGAATGCCAGGCCTCCACCGTGGTTCGGATTCCACGTTAAACTGTAGGTCCTCCATTTCATCTCATAATCACCCTACCATTACACATTAGCGTAAGTGCGCGTAACCCGAACGGGTAGTAAATCACGGTGCTAGTAATAATAATAATAATAATAATAATAATAATAATAATAATAATAATAATAATAATAATAATAATAATAATAATACATTAACCCATTAGTGTAAATATGTGGATAGCCCGGACAAATAGTAGGCTAAGACGCAGAGCATGTAAAAATAGTCTACGAAATTTGGGATCCCCCAAAATTTAACAAAATGTAGAACAGAACTTTACACAGTGTAAACATCTGAACCCATAATACGTAATTCAGTTCTTAAATTGTTTTCACACGACCTCCGCTCATGCCGATATCAGCTCTGCCCTTGTTGTTTGTTTATTATTTGTATTTTCTCGTGTTGACACAAGAGATAGTAAAAGTCTTAACCCAAGGGGTAGGATGAGAAGGGTAGATTGGAAAAAAGTGCAGCGTGAGGAGAATATAGGTTTAACCACAGCGTCACTCACAACCGTACACCTAGTCGGTATTAAAACCCCGACCTTATTCTAAATGGTAATCGAATGCAATGCGAGTCCAACTTCCTTGAGCATTCGGCCACCACTGCGTGTACCCACAAAGTTTTGCCTCTTTTCCAAAAAAAAAAATAAAATAAGGGGCATTTCGGGGGCGGTGGTGGTGTGAGGTAGCCGTCACGGATATATAAAAAAATAAACACCTTCAGGAGCTGTACGAGGATGCTTTTTACTTTAACTGTAGGGAAAGGTCTAAAGGATGTGGATGCTATAAATTAGCTTAAAAAATTATATAGACTCTTAAATGTTCAGTCCCCCAAAGGTCATTAGCGCCAAAAACCAAATTATGCGCAAAATAAATAGTGGAGGATTTATGCTCTAAATATTGTAAAACAGAAGATTACAATCTTACATCAGATCATATTTATTGTGGAAATACAGAAACTTATTTCATCCCCAAATCCTTTGTCTGGGGACGGTGGATAGCAGTATCTGAGACGGCCGGCCGGTAGCCTTAGTACCCTACCCTTTGTGAGCGAATGGAGCCAAGATCCTGTTTTGAGTTCGACCGTTTGGAATTTAGTGTTTGTATATTCCACGATTACTGCCAAATGCGTGGACCAATTTTAGCTAAATTTAGCAGGGGCATTCCTCGAACCTTAGCCAATAAACGTAGATGTTAAATGTTTACCTATATTGCGAGACTGACGTCTTAAATCACGTGAACAGCGGTTATTGTCTATGAATATAATGTATGGAGAAGACTGTAGTGACGATAAGAATATGACGTATTATACTAAATATGATTTATTTAGAACTTTTTGACCAGAAGGAGAGAGGCCTACTGTTTACACAACTACTAGCTGGTTGTTTTTAGTTGATAAGTTGTTCCTTTGTCTGAGACACCTTTAAACACATCGATACAGTAATAATTTTACTCACACAGTAATTTTATAAATTGAAATGTTTAATGCATCTAAAAAAAAAAGATTCCACCTCACTAAAATAATGACTTGCCAGTACTCATGAAACGTTTATTGTCCAGGCCAATTGTACAATGTGGCCACTATTACATTTATTCAGAAATAAATGTGTAAATAAATCTGTTGTACGCGTCCTTACAGTTTTATTACTTGGGAAACTCTCGTACTTTACGATTCGCTCGTGTTCATGTTCACATCAACTCTTAAGTTGGTGTAATTTAGCGTTGTAAAGAGCGCGTTGGGTACTGTTATTAGCGTCGAGCCGACTTGTGCCAGATGGTTGCGGGGTTGCCAGATTGACAGTCTCACCTGTAGCTCACACCTGCCTAGTCGGGTTTTACAAGCGGTGAGGGGCGACAAAAAAAATTTTGTTGAAGAAAATTGAATATTTTAGATTTTTTGAGTATGATTATTATTTCCAATAAGTGTGTGAGTGGGAAAAGTTTGAATTTTGAAGCTCTGAAAGAGTCAACGGAATTTGTTTCCAACATTTTGAGGTCATCTTGTATTACGAAGAAATATTTTACCAGTAATTTTATTGCTGTGCTGTTTTAGTTAGCCATATTTTAAAAACAAAACTGAGCATAGCAAGGAAATAGGGAGCATAGACTAAGTAACAAGGATGGAATCATAGCCAAAGAAGGACAAGATACAATGTGTACAATATGATACATTAAATGATGAGAAATATTGCAATATTTCGTGTGTATTTAGCAGTAGAGACAAATCGTAAAATATAATATAGTTCTTGCTTAGATGATTCCCAAAGGAATGTACTATTTGTAGTTGGGTTCATATCCCTATCGTGTCATTAAAATACCTGAAGGCAGGAGCTAAATGTTGCCGCCATAGTTTAAGATAGTCCCTAAATTATGAAATTTGACTTTTAAAAAACTCCACATCTCAAAATCAAATCAAACATTAAGGAATATATGTCCAGCTATACAATAACTTTGGTTTAGGTGACCTGGTGGTCTAGGGTTAAGGTGTCGGACTTCTGTGCTGAGGGTCCGGGGTTCAATCCTCGGTCCCGGCACAGATTTATCTGATTGCCAAAACCTTCCTTCACCTTTGACAAGACGTGTATTAATCACAACTTGTGAATGTGTGGAATGCTAGGCCTCCACCGTGGTTCGGATTCCACGTTAAATTCTAAGTACTCCATTTCATCTCACAATCACCCTACCATTACACATTAGCGTAAGTGCGTATAAGCCGAACGGGTAGTAAGTCGCGGTGCTAGTAATAATAATAATAATAAACTTGGGTTTAACGTCTTACGGTGCCTGAAATAACGTATTATCTGTCAATTTCTTGATCTTATTGTCCATTTTTTAATTAGTGAATTCAAAACAAACTTATGATTGTCTTAATCTAAATATTAGGGATTGGGAGGGTAAGTTATAGTAAATTAAACCCAAATTAGCGTGGAAGAATATGGGAAAATTTACTTTGATATATCACATGTGGAATACCACCCCCCAGTGCACTAGACTGAGATTCGAACCTCGACCTTTCTGTTTCTAGTAAGCTATTCTATTGCGAGCTTGACGCCTGCTTGGACTGTGTAGCAAACATTGCGGGCTCCCAACTATTTATTGTACTGCTGTGTTGGGCCAAGATAGTTTTTTAAGTCATGCGTTTATTAATGGTACATTTAAATGTCCCGACTTATTAGTCAAATAATAAAATAACATAAATACACCACATATAAAACTAGGGGTTGGGTGACTAGCGTGGGTGCGTTTCGAACCTACACAAAGACAAATCTC